>VIIQ02000296.1:0-83225 GCA_007449985.2 Desmodesmus armatus
GCGCTGCTTGCCAGGTGCTTGCGAGGCTGGCAGCTGGCATGACCGGTTCTGTCGGTGCAGCCACTGCTGCGCCCACAGCTGTTGCTGCGCGCACAAAGAATCCCTCCAGAACCCAAAGTGTGGCCACAAGTGGTGTCACCTGCTCTTAGTGTTGGCCAGACAGCAGGGGCTTGATGGGGTTCAGCCTTAGCTAGCCCCAGTCGATGCTGGGCTGCCCAGACAGCAACCAAACATCACCAGCACCCTGGACTGAGCTGAGTCCCGAGGAGGGCTCCTAGTGGTGCCTGGCGGCTGGGGCCCGACGGGTTGACTTCTGCTGTGCTCGCTGTATGTAGCGTAGCAGGTTCTTGTCGTCCCTGCTGCTGCCTCTAGCTTGTTCAGCATGCTGCCGCGGCCGAGCCGCATAGCTCATCCCTGCAGCACAGCAACACACGCACAGGACAGAATTGCTTGCATGTGACTGGCATGTGCGCCACATGCTAGCTACACATGCATGCTCCTGCCACTCTTGTCCCATACATAAACACCGCTTCATCAACTTGTGTTCTGGACCCCACATTAATAGTCTGGCAGTCATATTGATGCAGCTGATGTCGACACACGGCCCATCTTGGCTTTGCTCCTTCACACACCACATAACACAAACGGTTGACTGTCCAGACTGTCAGTGTACAGCTCTCACATGTCTGTAACTTGCGCTGCAACCGTTTGAATCAGGTGTGTCAGCTGGAATGCTTTGTTTGTCACGCTCTTGCACACCTACCTTGTGTCCCGATGTGCGCACATGTTGCCGATCGTGAACAGTGCAATCTTCGCAGGCGAGCTGCCTTCGCTGCTGCCTGTGCTGCCTGTGCTGCATCGCCGTTGAAGTCCGACTCATGACTGTGCGGAGCAGCGCTGGCAGTGCTCCGGTCTGCGCGACAGCAAGCGGTTAAAGCGACACAGCATTGTGGGCAACACATGCAGAAAGATGTGGATTGTACGGATACAAGGACAGAACTGGTAGCACGGGGACACTCTCCTGCTAGCAATCACGAACACAGCAGGCCCGGACCTCTCTGACTGTCAGTCACAAGCACCCGTCCCACCTATACGTACCCACCCCGACAAGGCGCTGGACACACCTTGATGATTTCTGGACACAGCTGCCCGCTGTTGCGCACGAGGTTGCCCAGGGCACCCGCCGCATTTGCACGGGTCTTCTCTTCGTCATCCGAAAGCAGCTTGACCAAAGGGCCCACCGCCGGCCGCAGCGCGTCGTAGAGCGTTGGGTTGTGGAAGCCCGCATTGCCGATGGCGAAGCACGCAAACTTCCTGCGAGCACAGCAGAGGCACGAGTGTGTCACGGCATGCTATGCGGCATGTGGGGCTGAAAGATGCATATGTGGCCGGCATTTCAGCAGCACACTACGGCTGCACATGACAGTCACACACGAGCAACATACATTGTGGTGCGCACCGGCACACAGCTAGACAGCGTGTTTGCATGTACCCAAGTAACACACGAGCCACAGGTCCAGGTAGCGAGCTGGTGATCTAAGGAGGTCTGCACTGGCACGTAGCAGGCAGGCAGAACAGCACCAGCCTTACCTTGCGCCCTTGTCCGAGTCCGAGCAGAGCTGTATAAGGGGCGGCAGCACCCCTGCCTTCTGCAGCACTGTGTAGAAGAAGCCGCTGTGGCGGCACATGTTGCCTACAAGGTTGGCTGTGCGTGCACGCACCCCTGCACCCACAAGCAGTGATGCAGCCACAACAAGGATAGGTTGAGACAAGTGTGGCATTCCAAATCAAATGCCAATCCTCCTGAAAAAAAGCCGCTGCGGCGGCACATGTTTCCTACAAGGTCGGCTGTGCGCACACACACGCCCGCATATACAAGCACCGATGCAGCTGTTGCACAACGTGACCCCCAACACAGTGCTGGCCGCTTTGAGTCTGCACGCTCAACACCTCATCTACCAAAACAGCGGCCCTGTTCATGCCCCCCACGCCTCGTCGGCGCTTGCTCCACCACCCACCCACCCACCTGCATCCGTGTGCTCCAGCAACTGCCGTATGATGGGCAGCAGGTTGCTTTTCAGCAGCGGCTGGTACATGTGGCACGCCCCGCCAGACGGCTGCACACGGTGTCCATACAACACCCTACAAAACCTGAACCCCACAATCAGAACCCATCGTCCCGCCCACCCACCTGCGTCTGTGTGCTCCAGCAACTGCCGTATGATGGGTAGCAGGTTGCTTTTCAGCAGTGGTTCGTACATGTTGCACGCCCCGCCCGACGGCTGTACGCGCGCCAGCTGGCTGACAATGGTCAGGGCGTCGATCAGCAGGGGGGAGGGGTTGCTGGGCCGCAGCAGGCGGTGGACCAAAGCAGGGCTCAAGCCGCCACCCTGCACGCACGACACACGCATGCACACGTGTGATGCCGTCACCACGCCAATGTGTGATTATATGTGGTGCCTTGCAGCCACCAGCACGTCCTGGCGCTGTCCACGTCACTCAGTACCCCAAACTGCCCCAAACTGCACACAGTGCATCCCCCACCCAGCTTTACATACTGCATCGCAAATGCCTTCTGTGCTGTCGTGATGACCCTGCACACACTGAGTCACTTTCTTCAAAACCCCAACACAATGCATCCCGCACCCACCTGCACATACTGCACCGCAAACGCCTCCTGTGCTGTTGTGATGAGCCGGCTGACAAAGCTGACAGGCAGCAGCAGGTGCCGCGGCTCCAGCTGCTCCAGGCAGGCCAGCACCAGGCCCAGCGAGTTGTCCTGCTGCAAAACCTCCAGGTAACTGGAGGCAGGTGGTGCATCTGCAGGCAGAGAGCACACACACGCACAAACACAACATGTGAGAGTATGTGAGAGTGCAGATGTCTAGCTAGGTGAGATTATAATCATGTGAGTTGAGATGAGGTGGCGGATGGGAGGGAGCCACGCCAGCACCAGGCCCAGCGAGTTGTCCTGCTGCAGCACCTCCAGATAGCTAAAGGCAGGAGGTGCGTCTGCAACATCACCCACACAGCGTCATGAGTGAGAGTGCAGGTGTTTAGTAAGTACAAAAGGGATTATGGCCGCAACGGCATTCTTGGATCTGGCAGCTGGCATGCTGGGACACAGTGTGAAAAAATATTGTAAAGGTGTGATGACAGAGCCCCACACCAAAGGAAGAAAGCAGAGGGTGCATGTCAAAGACTGCATGTGGACACTCACTGGGCACGCTGAGTGGGACCAGCAGCAGCTCTGTTATGCTTGACACCAGGCGCCCCAAGCCGTCACGGCCACCACCATACTTGGAGGGCCAGACCTGCAACACAAGGCACGCCACATCACAACGCAGCACGGCGTAACACTTGCAAGCCCGACTTGTCCATGCTGGTTTCTGCCACTCAAGCATCAGAACCAGCGAACTTCAGCTGCTGTTCAACCTCCAGCCTCCAGCACACTCAACTTGGCAAAACCCGTGCTTCTCCAGCTACACTCACAAATCGCCCATCCACACACCCTGGCACACCCACTGTCGTGCAAAACAAGCTGACTGATTAGCAATGGCTCACAGCTTCAGCCCTGGTAGCCCCTGCAGCCCCCCCCCCCTGGCACTCACCTGCAGAGCTGCTATGTGGCGTTCATGCAACAGGCCCATCAACGCGCCCAGCAGCCCACTACCCAGCGGCCGCGGCGACATGCGCTGCTGCTGCTGTGCTGCACTGCCGCCCACCGGCTGCAGCAGCAGCGTCGCCCCGTGGCAGTCTGGCGCTGACAGATGGCGAAGGCACTCCAGCAGCGCCAGCACACCTGCACCACAGTTACAGTACAGCACCACAGTTCAGTACAGTCCAAGAAAATGCAATTCAGTACAGTACAGCATCATAGTTCAGTCGGAACACAGTAAGGCACAGATCGCTTCAGCAAGATGGTGGAACAGGCTCATATGCAATCCTGACTCTGACCGCGCAAACTGATCACGGGGATCCATTCTGCCTAGCAAGCCCACACCAGGGCGCCAACCGGCGCCAGACGCTTAGAATTTAGTTGTGTGCGTCAGCTTCTGTTGTCTGCGGTCCGACATAAGATAATGTGCAACAACCAAACCGCAAAATCAAAAACTCCTGCCGGCCAGACTGGCGTACTCACCTGTTGGGGACAGCTCCAGTGCAGGGCTGTCCCGACCGCTGGTGGCTGTGGCCACAACTGCTGACACCAGCCCCGCCTGCTGCACCTCGAGGCTGGCTGCGCTGCTTCCACCAAATGCAAGCAGCGCTGCCACTAAGGCCACCGGACCGTCCAACAGCCCAGCCCTGCAGAGCAACGAGAAAAAGAAGCACCACCACAGGCGTCAGCAGGGCATGCTGTCACAGGCACAGCGAGAAAAACCTGGACATTTTTGCGTTGCTGGCATTGGCCCTTGCGCCTAATCAAGGACCAGGATGGTCCCCTCGAACAAACAGGCAGGTTTGCTTTTCTCCTTTGGCCTCTGGCTCCCTTTGAGTTGCTCAGTGATTTTCGCTGAGCCAATTACTGAAATCGTAGCTGTAATTGTGTTGGAACCCAAGGCTCTTCCTTCACCCACGTTGGTGTTGCCTCTTTACTTGTTCAGCTGTAATGTTCAGATCTTCACGCACAGCCCGCCCTTCATCAAGCTATGCCTCACCTGCAGGCGACACCCTCTACAGCCTCCAGCATAGGAGGTCCATTCGCACCCAGCCGATACTTGAACAGCCGCAGCAGCGCAGCCAGCTTGTCCCCGCTCACGAGTTGCATCGGGGGCACAGCCAGCTGCTGGCACCAGGCCGCACCCAGCTGCTGCTGCAGCGCCGTGCTGGTGGCGCCGCCGGCTAGGAGGTACACAGAGAGGTAGGCAGCGATGGCTGCTGCTGCCGCGAAGGGCAGCCGCACGTCCGAGGCATTGTGGTGCAGGAGGGCTGCATGGAATACAGTCACCACAGGGCCACACACAGTCTGAGCGGAACCGATTTGAGGTTGGGTTGAGCAGGATGGGAGGGATTGATGGGGGTCGTGGGTGCAGGAGGGCTGCAGCATATCGGAGTGAGTCCACCGGCAAAAGGCAGAATTGATGAGGTGGGTACGTTGGTGGAGGTGTGGGGTGGGTTGTCATGGAGGCCAAACGTTCTGTTACAACGCATCCGAGTGCTGCTTGGGCAGCATGAGTAACATGGCCACCATCAGCAGTGGGCGGTGTGTGAAGTCCTAAGGCGGGCCCAGCATAGGAAATGCGAGGATTCAGTGGTGAACATCTCGGCATCCACAAGCACAACCCCGGTACCTGACAGCCTCTCGATGACGCCGTCTGTCGCCTTGGACGGCCGGATCACCTGCAGCGCCGCCGCCAGCTGCTTCCGCCGCATGCGCAGCGCCTGCTCGTGCCATTGATCATGCTGCGGCGGCTGCTGTTGCTGCTGCTGCCCCTGCCCCTGCTTCCTATCGCTGCCAGACTGCCGCACAGCGTCCGCTGCGGCGGCTGCTGCTGCCGCCGCTGCTGCAGGGCTGCCTGCAAGAGGCAGGCCAGACGCGAGTGCGTCTGCTGCTGCTGCCACACCAGACACCACCTCGGCCAGTACGAGCAGCGCGAGCGTGGCTGTGCTGTTGCCGCTGGTGCATGCTGAGCGAAGGAGGACGTCTGGTAAGCCTGTCGTGACTGCCGCCTCGCACAGGTGCGGGCAGCAGCGGCAGCAATGCAAAAGCACCTGCAGCGCAAAACATTGGCAGTTAGTTAGAGCCAGGGTTGGGACCTTGTCCCCCATACCTGCACTGTAGTGTCATGTTGCAGGACCGGCTCTCAAGGGCGAAGTGACCACAAGGGAGCCATCGGTTTGGGACCCAAGCAGTGCAACATCCCGCGCATGCTCTCTGCACAACAAAGCTGGAGCGACTCGCTTCAAGCAGCTAGCACGCACGCAGGTCGTATGGTTACTAGCCAAGGAGCGAAAGGTACGCTGTGGCACCACCTTCTCACCAGAAGTGCTGCTGCATCCTGTTGTGCACACCGGTCCCTCAGCGCCTTCACACAAGCTTGCGACGCTGCTAAGCTGGTTCCGGCAGCAGCACGCACAGACTGCACACAGCACAGCACAACACCAGAAAGCACAGAGCGGAGCCGCTCATTTTGCGTCACTGTCAAGCTGAACCTCATACCAGACGCAGCTGCGCCTGTGTCGCTGCACGGAACCGGTCATTTCCTGCATGCTCTTTGCAACTCCCTGCACAAGCCTAGCATGACCAACCCCATCACACCAAGCTACTGTCCAGGCATCCACCGCGCTGCCATGCAACGGCTGCACAGCCACAAGTCACATGTAGTGATAAGCCTTGGAGTCAGCCCTCAGTCGTCTGCAGATCCCTTCACAACATTACCAGCCAGAACAAACAAAGTACCGTACTCACCTCTAGCAAACTGGTATCACCGTCCACGCCATGATCCGCAGCATCGTTCAGCTTTGCTGTCAGCATCTGCGCCAGAGGGAAATGGTCCGCAACGTCCGCCGCGTTGCTGCTGCCGGTCCCCGCATGCACCATTGCCGCCAGCACGTCTACCACGGCATCTGCAGCAGCAGCGGCTGCAGTGCCGGCGGCTGCTGCTGATGCGTCGGCCAGGCAGCAGCACAGCTGCGGCACCAGTGGCGGCGCCTGCAGCACCCGATGGAAGACATCCTCTGCCTGCCGGAGCGCAGGTCCACGCACCTGCATGCATTTTCAAACCCCATCACACATGGCGATTGTTGCGATGGGATTCTGACTGAAACAGTAGAGCTGGGCGATCCCGCAGGTAGCGAGAGGCTCATGGGGAACTAGCAAGGAACCCGGCAACTTCACGTGCACGTGCACATGCCTATTGCCCCTGTGGCATTGAGCCCGACGAGCATGTGCCAGCCGTACACAAAGGCCGCGCCCCTGTTATGCAACCATGGGTGCGCTCATGGTGACCATCCACAGACACTACAGAGCAGCAGTCAACCACGAAAGAAACCCAACACGGCTCGCACCTTGCAGCTGATGCATTGCTGCGCCCGGCTGCATATGTCCGCCAGCCACCCCGCCGCTGCTGCCACCACCTGCCACCAGCTGCTGCTGCCGCTGCCCTCACCCCCTTGCCCTGCTGCTGCCTTCGACACCCCGCCAGCACCAGCTCCGCCCGCTGCTGCTCCCAGGGCCAAGCCCTCCTTGGCTGCCGACAGCAGGCAGAAGCACTGGTGAAGCGAGCCGTCAAACACGACAGCAGCATAGCCGGCCTGGGCTTTCTGCCTGGCGACGCCGGCCTCGGCAGCACGCATGGCAGCAATGGCAGCAGTGGCGGCGGCTGCCACGGGGCTGCTGCCGCTGCTGCAGGCGAGGTCCATGACTGTCACTATGGCCTCCTGCGGACGCCAGCAAAAGGGGACCGGCACAGAACCATGGGACATGGGCAAGACGATAGCCACGCTACACGCAACTGCTGCTGAAGCTACCCAGACCAACTCTGAATGAGTCAGGGTCTCAATCGTCATTGACGCCAGCACGGGGTCTCACCACGTAATCTACACGCTAGCTGGCATTCTTGAATCCACGTCCCCGCACAGGCAGGGAGTGTCAGAGAGAGAGTGCAGCAAAAGCACTTGGCAAAGACGGTTGGTTCTCTCTGAACAATGAATGAATGATGAATGAATGAACACAACCGCAACCCACCTGGAGGTCTGTAGCTTCAGGCATCCCCTCAGCATGGCCCAGCAGAGCCCCAGCCGCCTGCAGCAGCCACGGCAGCTGCCCGCAGCTGAGCCACGCCTGCAGCCGACTGCTGGTGCCGTCCGCCTGCGGGGGACACAACGCCTGCCACACGGAAAGCGCAATACAAACACAACCAATACCAGGGTGAGGCAGGGCCAGGGAAAGCGCAACACAAACACAACCAATACCAGGGTGAGGCAGGGCCAGGGAAAGCGCAACACAAACACAACCAATACCAGGGTGAGGCAGGGCCAGGGAAAGCGCAACACAAACACAACCAATACCAGGGTGAGGCAGGGCCAGGGAAAGCGCAACACAAACACAACCAATACCAGGGTGAGGCAGGGCCAGGGAAAGCACAACTGCTGTCCCGCCCCAGCCGTGTCTGCGTTAAGCCACAAACACTCAGGCTTATGACCAAAAAAAGCTCAGCCTCAGCAGCATAGCACCAACTTTTGTGAAAGGCTTGCAGTCTCCTTGGCCATGGGGATTGGAAGGTTGCTGACGTGTCTCCCACATGCTTCCTGCCCCAAAGGTCTGCAGTCGCCAGGTTAATTGACCAAGGGTCGACAGCACTTGTCAGAACAATTCCAAAGAGCCGGGCATGACTCCCTACAGCCCGCCCTGCAGGGCACCCTGTCCCTCTCCGTGCGTGTGTGGCAGTCCCCTCCCCTTACCTGCACGATGGTTGGCACGGTCTGCCCGTCAGACAGCACTGCTGCCGCCTCTTTGCTGCCCAGCCTGCCGCCCTGCACCAGCGCAAGCAGCGCCTTGAGCCCCGGGTGCTGCTCGACGTCCACCAGCATAAGCTGCTGCTGCTGCTGCTGACGTTGCTGCTGCGCAGTGGGGGTACCCTGCCTCTGCTGCTGCTGCTGCTGCTGTTGGTCCTGCAACGGCCCCAACCGGCTGCTGGTCCTTGTGCTGCTGGGCGGCGTGTGCATCTGCTGCTGCTGGTGGTTGCCGGAGCTGCTGTTGCTCTGTAGCAGCGTCCCGTTTGCTTGCTGCTCCTGCTGCTGGTTGATGCCTGGATTGTAGTACAAATGAAAGCAGCAAGGCAAGGGACGACAAGTTGCACAGCATATCAGTGTGATGGTGCAGAGTGACGTTCAACTGCTGTCACGGGGTGGCCTGGTTGTGTCTGCATGTATGTATGCATACCATTACGCCCCTGCACACATCGCGTCCATGTGACCATGATGCTGCAAGCAAAAGAGCAAGACAACCCACATGGACAGGACAATGGCCGCAAATGATGCATCAACAAAAGACACCCGCTGCGCATGCCAAAGTGGCCTGCCATAACGTATGCTATGGCCCCCAACCAGGCAAGCTGGAATGGCTGCTACAACAAAACAAGACCGTACCACACCGTGACATACAACGAAACATTGCGCGAAGGCCGCCACAACCCGCCGCACCCACCCCACCATGCAAGATCATGCCTCACTGCACTGCACCGCACCCCACCGCGTCGCACCTGCTGTGACTCCCGGCACGCGCCGGTTGGCTGCCGCAGGCTGCTGCCGCGTTGCTGCTGGCGTCTGTGCTGCTTGTGGGGGAGGAGTGGCCGGATGCGACGCACCGCCGCCTGCTGCTGCCCGTCCGGCCCTGTTGGGTGTGTTGCTGCGCTGTGCTGCCGCCAGCACTGCGCCCGCCACTGCTCCTCCCTCACCCTGAAGCGCCACCACAGCAATAGCAGCACACAACAGCAACAGTGGCAGCAGCCGAGCATGCCCCGTCAGCACAGTAACATGCAACTTGGCTGCGACCACAGTCCAGCACTGTTCAGCATGCATGTGCATGCGTGCGCCAGTGGCGCAACCTTTGCTGCATCCAGTACCAGCAGCGCTTACACACACACACATGCAATGCGCCTTGCTGCCTCCTTGTCTGAGATCTGTGCTGCTATGCAGTAGCCTAGCTTCGCCTCCAAATCTAAAGTGCTGGGCATGGTGCCACAGGCAACCGGTGCCGCCTGGTGACAGCCCCACGATCGCTGGTTGACAGTGCTACACATGCCAGCACAGAGCCACGTGGTCTCGCACGAAGGATGCGATCCACTACTTTCATCTGATTTTTTTGTAAGCACTCCTGATAGAACATAAGCAGCTCATTTGCCAGCCCCGGCCGACTGCGCACGCAGCTCCCCGCCGCACCTTCCAGCCCCTGCTGCTGTCCGCAAGCTCCATGGCATCTGCCAGTGCTTTCTCGCGTGTCAGCCGCTCCGTATCTGTCTCCCGTACAAACGGATGGTCCAGGAGATCGGGCCAGCCCAGCCTGCACCACAAGCAACACCAGCAGCAGTGAGCAGCGCAAGCGTTGCAGGCTTCAACGGTGGACTCACAGCAGTAGTACTAGCTTGTTGATTGCTTGTACGGTGGTTTTCCAATTATTAGCACAAGCTTGGTGACTGCACGTGTCCCTGCTCACTGTCCACAATCACAGCACACAGTGCAGACTGTGCATGGCTGCGCGGTTGAACGAATGTTGCCGCCCATGGCTCGAGAAAACCTCTCTAGCTGTCTGCACAGAGATCTGCACTGCACTGCACTGCTTTGTACTGCACTGTGTTGTGCTGTTTGAAAGCCTGCACCATGGAAGACACTCCTTGCGCAGCCACAATCCCAGCACACACACCTGTCATTGGGCTTCTTGTTGAGCAATCCCTTGAGGAAGGACTTGAACTCCGGGCCAATGTTTGAGGGGAACTTGACCGGATCCTTCACGATATGGTGTATGAGGCTGTAGATGCTGTTGGTGTAGAAGGGCGGCTGACCCACGTACAGCTCATACAGGATGACACCCAGCGACCACAGGTCCACCTAAGCGTCAAGAGAGACATGCATGAGAGTCGCGATGTGTCAGAGGATTGAGATGGAGGGGAGGGGGGATGTAGGGCGGCGGGCTGCAGATGTTGTTGGTGTAGAGGGGCGGCTGACCTACATACAGCTCATACAGGATGACACCCAGCGACCACAGGTCCACCTACAAGAGGTGACATGCATGAGAGTTGCGGTGCGTCGAAGAGACTGAGATGGACGCAAGGGGTGATGACGGGGGGGGGGGGGGGGGGGTGAATGCTGTTGGTAAAAAAGGGCGGCTGTCGTACGTACAGCTCCTACAGGATGACACCCAGCGACCACAGGTCCACCTGAGCATAAAGAGAGACATGCACGAGGGTTGGGACAGTAAGAGATCAGGGGGTGGGAGGGGATAATGAGTGACACAGTGAGCCCGAATGGAGTGCAGGTACACAACCCATCCCACCCCCACCCCCCAAATCAGGCAGGTCTGCAAGTCTGCAATCCCCTGCCTACCCGGTCCCTGCAAGACCGGGAAACAAAGTTGGTGCCAGCAGCTGCACCCCTGCAACCCCCGTGTGGGTTTAGGGCTGCTCTGGCACCAACTCAGAACTCCCCTCCACACACACACATATACACCCTCACCCGCATTGGCGACTTGGAACTTCCGGTGTGCCCAGCAACCGCATCCCCCCAAGAAAAGACAGGCACCAGCTGCACCCACCGTGTGGTTGTAGGGCTGCTCCTGCACCAGCTCAGGGGCCCCTGCCACTGGCTCCCCACCTTGGGTCGGTAGCAGTCTGGCACATCTGTAGTCCCCCCAAAACCCCCACCCCCCAAAGTAAGAGAGGCAGCAGCTGCACCCACCGTGTGGTTGTAGGGCTGCTCCTGCACCAGCTCAGGGGCCATGTACAGCGGCGTGCCCTTGATACTGGTGAGCACCATGGTGTTGGTGCTCATGGCACGAGCAAAGCCAAAGTCACAGAGCTTTACGGTGCCGCCCGCACCAATGAGGATGTTCTGGGGCTTCATGTCCCGATGGATGATGCGGTTGCTGCAGCAGCAGGGGGATGCAGAGTGGAGGGCATGGGGAGGAGCACACACAAGAAACCTGAGAGACTGCGGTGAAGGAGGGGTGCTGTTAGCATGCTGGGTTTGTGCCGAGGACCCTTTCCCAACACACTGTACTGTGATCAACTTTGCATGCAAGTCGCGTTGTCCTACACTGCACTGCACTGCACTGCACTGCACTGCACTGCACTGTACTGCACCGCACTGCGCTGCACTGACTGCCCCGCCCCGCCCCGCCCCGTCCCAGCCCTCGCCCCGCACTGCACCGTTGCCCGTGAGCCCCCAGCTTCAATTGGGGCAAATGGCGGCTGTAGGTGCAGCTGCAGCTGTGCTGCTGCAGTGCCGCCACCTGTGCCAGGAGTGGAGTGCTTACACCAACTGCTTTGCCACACTCTGCACCACTTCCTGTACCGTGCTGTATCATACTGTACTGTACACACCTGTGCAGGTAGTGCAGTGCGCGCACAAGCTGCTTTGCCACACTCTGCACCACGTCCTCCGGCAGGCACTGGTCATCCTCCAGGATCTCAAAAAGCTCCCCTTGGGCAAACTCTGCACACGGTGCAACACACACAAGAGAGCGGGTGACAGCACCATCAGACAGACGAACATTGGGGGTATGTGTGGAGGCATCTAGGCAGCCATGCAGTGATGGAGGCGATGGATTGATCCACACACCCAAAGACAGCAAGCAGGCATAGCCCTGCACGAGCAGCCATGCCGTGTGGAAGGTTCTTGCAGCAGCACCATCTGCCGCTGCCAGCGGTCTTGCTCTCGGCTGCTGCTGATGTTGCGTGGGCATGCCCCGAGAGTCATATCAAATGGGGATGGGTGCTGCTGCGCTGCTGTGCTTGGGCGCCCACTTTTGTGCTGGCTGTTCTGCTGCAGCAGCACACCTGTGACCACACAGAAGTCTGTCTTGGTCTCAAACGCGTCCAACATCTGGATGATGTTCTCGTGCTTGAGCTGCCGCAGGATCTCGATCTCTTGCCGCAGGTTCCGGATATCCTTTTCTGACTTGCCATGCTTCACTATGAACTTCATGGCTGTGATCTGTCCCGTGCATCGCCGCCGGCCCTTGTACACCTGGAGTTTCAGTACACGTGTGCAACATCAAGAGTAGCCGATGCTGGTGTAGCGACATTGGGCGCACCACCACAGTGGGGGCAAGCAGTCACTGTGTACATGTACATTGACACACGACTTGCAACCAGCTGTTGCATCTCAGCAGGACAGTCAAGAAACTCCCGTACTGTGTGACGGAAATGGGAACTTAGACACCGCTAGATGATGGACTATGAAGCATTCAAGTGGCATCTGCTCCCGCTCTTGAACAAAGCAGACGCTTTTATGCAGCAACCAATCCAATGATCCCGGTCCCCCCTAAGTCACACATCAGGGGGCAGCTCTGTGGCAATGTCAGTATGCGCCAGCAGTGTGGGTGTGTGGAAGCAGTACATGCGTGGAGCCACAGGAGGCTGTGTGCTGGCAGGGCTACATAATGGTGTCATAGCTGCAGCTGCTTGGGAGTCCAGGAGAATATGTAGCCTGTGTCTTGAACATGTTTTGACGTGCGTGCCTGAGGCAGCGTCACGCTGCTAGACGTGCAGCTGTGGTGCTATCACATCTTAGAAACTAGATGATGCTGCATGGTGCTGGTGTGGAGATTGCCTCCTGCTTCCCATAAGCACCCACCTTTCCAAAGGAACCCTCGCCGACCAGATCCAGCACCACATAGTTCTCCAGCCCTGTGGGCTGCATGGCCTTTTGAATGCTAACACCTGTCTAAGTCCATATCTGCATGCCGTGCAGCGAGACTCGTGCTGGCTGGGAGCTGGCACAGACGGTCCCCCCCACGACAACAGTGCGCTGTCTGCAGAAGCAGCACCTTGCTTCCCTGCTGTCCTGTGGCCGTTGCTTGGATAGTGAAGAGTCAAACGTGTTGACCTAAGAGTCTTGTGGGAAGATACTCATGGAAGCACAGCTGCTGGAAGAGCTATGCCAACAAGGTGCTGATGATGCCCAGCACATGGTTTGACGCTGCTGTGGATGTGGCGTCTGTTGCAACCTTGATTATCACTCGGCGTACCGTATGATGATTGGCTTGACAGGGCGAAAGCTGTGTTTGGCTCTTCAGGGCATTCAAATCAAACCGCGTGGGGGTAAACAGCACGAAGCACGATTCTGAGCCTTCAGTCTGTGGTGTTTCATGTTTTTACTTTCCAACTTCAACGCCATTGAGGTTCCGTGCTGCCTTGCACAGTGTGGCTGGACTTGCCCCTCCCTAGATCTCCCCAGCCCTAGCCACAGGCAGTGCCTTGAGAGACTCTGCAGTCCAAGCCTGTTGTTACACCCAGCACCAGACACAAAATGGCACTCAACTCTCAGCTGCTGCTGCCAGCCGCTCAGGCGCATAGTTGCTCCTCCAGCAGCTCGTCCTGCACACCAGAACAAATAGCACAGGACAGATTCAGGGGCTGACGTGTGGTAGGATGGACGCCTGGAGGGGCTGAAAGTCAAGGGAGTGCCAGGTGCACGGTCCTGTACCACCCCTACAAAAAGTCACCAGCAGTGCCGCACTGATGAGCAGCAACTCATGGCAGTCACAGGGGTGTATGTTGTAGCGTGCAGTTGTTGAACAATGACACCCCGTTTTGACCTATCCCACACCATCAGCACCCTGCCAGTAAAGACATGCAGTCACCGCGCCAGCGCTACACTGTCATCCCACACCGCCGCCCCCCCCCCCCCAAAGCCGTTGCTGAGCCTCTGTGCCACTCATCAGCAGGCCGTGCACCAACACCCCCATCATCCTTGCCGCACCCACCTCGCTGACGGTCATGATCTTGCAGTCTGTCTGCGGCACTGCCACGCACAGCAGGGCATAGCCCTTTTCCGCCACATCATCACTCAGCATGGCGCCTGACTGATCCACCTGGCCTTGCATCTGCATACCAGCAGCAGCAGCAGGATTAACAATGGCAGCAAATGCCAGCAGGCAGCGTCAGCCCGCCAGCAGCAGCAGCCCATGCCAGCAGCAACAACAGCAAGACTGTGTGACGGAGGTGGGCCTGACTGCAATGAAGTGTGCGCTGTGCAACGACGGCTGGGCTACGTGCCATGAGGTGGCACATGGAGCTGGATATGCTGTCTGAAAGCCTGATGACTTCAGCTGCTGTACATTCCACACGCGTTTCATTTGCACCAATGCTGCATCAACTGGGCCAAGGGAGCGGGTAGTGGCTTCTGCCAGGCTGGTGACTGATTCAAAAGCATTGCATCGATCAAACTGGTGTTTCCCTCACATTGTTGAATTAAGTTATCATTCTCTGCCCCTGCGTCTCAAAAAGCAGTGTGAATCACACATATTAGGCCCCTGTGCCAGCACTCACCAGCTTGGCGGGGCACGTCATGCACACGCCGAGCTTGCAGTCATGGGGCAAATCCAACCCCGTGTCCAGGGCCACCTCGAGGATTGTCTTGCCATCTGGAACCTCAAGGTGGTATGTCTTGCCCTCGTGCTCGATGTCAACTTTATGAGACCGTGCCAGAACCACCCTGCTGTGGCTGGCTGTGCACCTGCTGCTGCTGAATGGCATGCGGACCGCAACGCGGCCGCTGCTGCTGCATGCTGCTGCCTGGACGCTATGCTTCATTGAAACAGCCATGTGGGGCGCGCGGTGAGGCAATTGAGCGTGTCGGGAGGAAGTGGTTGCAAAGCAGTTGCGGAGGCAAGGTGCACCCGGCCAAAACGTGGCAGCAGCAGCTTCAATTATATGAGTGGAAAGTTGGTTTGCGTAGGATCTGCCGAATGGATCAGCTCACATGTTTAGTCAACTAGAAGGTTGACCGGCGCGATATGCACCAAAAAGCTTGTGGCCATTCTGGATTTGATTGCTTGAGAGTTTGTCAATTTTTCAAAAGGCGCCCTTCAACGCCCTGACTGTTTCTTGGATGCCCTGAGTGCACAGCCCTGACCCCCTTCAAGGCTTGCAGTGCAGCAGTCGCATGGGGCCCAGCAATTTGCTGTATGGTCTGTAAAGGGTCCGCGAATGCAGGCACCATGCCAGTATTGCAGCCGGGTGTCCAGCAGGCCAGATGTTGTTGTAATAAGATCGCAGAGGCTGAAGCTGTCGTGTCTGTGGCCAGATGTTGGCACCATGCCTATGCAGGAACTGGAGGCACAGCCTCGGGCGATGGTGGGGGCATGTGCTAGGGTGTGCGCTGGTGAGTCGCATCCGCCGTATGCGAAAGGATCTGAGGCTTCCTAGGGGGCCTGGCAATAGGCAGCCTGGCAAGGAGGTGGGGACAAACGGCCGCAGCTGCAAAACAGACATCTTTACAAGGGGACAAGGACACCACATTTGACAGTGCCCCGTACCACACTCACACCTCACAGCCCAGGATCACAAAGTGACAGTCCTACCACCATGAACCCCACTCTCACAACTCATCCACTTTCGGATGCTCGCCCCCAGCTTGCTCTTCCAACCACCCCTTGAGGGCAGACACGTAATCGCCCTTCTCGAAGCACGCTGAGCAATCCACTCCCTTGGCTGTGACCAACGCCTTCAACTGTGCAACCTTCATTTTGCTCAGGTCAGTGCTGCTATCCAGCACCACCTGCGCCGCACACTTCTTGCCTGCTGCATAGGTGTTGATGTGCCGCTGCAGGGGGTCCGACTTCAACTTGCCTGCAGCAGCAGCCACACGCAGAGCGCACCATGCAGTTCAGACCTTCCGTGCTGGGTCAAGATGACAGGCCTCGTGTATGCTGAGATGAAAATGCATCCACAATAACGGTCCTGCCCTGTGGTGTTCGCGCACTGTCGACATCCATCCTGCAACAGTGCCGCCCGCCGCCCATCCGTCCCAACAATGCACACGTTTGCTCCCACCCACACCAACCCTTGAAGGCTTCTGCTGTGCGAAGGTCTCCATTGCACACTGACACCACCTTGCTGCCCTGCCCTGCCTCCCCTAGCTTGGCTGCCAAGCCGGCCTCAGCACTCGAGCCGATGAAGCCAAACGCAACCTGCACCACATGAGAACAGCATATGTGCCAGTATTCAGACAGCAACCGCAACCTGCAGCTACACATGCCCACATGAGCATGCGGCTGGCTGGCTAGTGCCTGGTGGAGGATGTGTCCAAATGCTGAACACCCAAGCAGCAGCAGCAGCAGCAGCAGCAGCATGCGCCGGTCAGAGCGTGGGCCCCAAGACGAGGCCACCACACAAAGCGGCCCTTGGAAAGAGTCAACAACAATCAGTTGGCTTCGACGGCAGCTGGCTTGCCAAATGTGTGTTCAGTGCGTCGCGGCTGTGTGCCAGGTGTCCGCTTATGCGCGAACCACCTACCTTGCCCTTGAAAGCCACAGACAGCGCCTTCCAGAGGGACGGCATAGACGCCTTGTCCGAGCTCAGCAACAAGCACATGCCCCAGGAGGCTGCCGCAGCATCCTTCTTCGCACCCTTGCTGCTGCTGCCAGCACCACCACACCTGCATACACGCAAACACATGGATCCTTGCGAGCATGCATGAGTATATGCACTCCCTCTGCTTGACCACACCAACGTCCAAGCATGCAGTGATCACATATGTGCAAGCTGGTCGATAGGAGGCCTGAAGCCTGTCATTACAGAACATCCTCTCTCAGGTCACCCCCTCGCAGGACATTGACAGAGGTGTATTCAAAACAGACCCACGTACGCCCCCTCCCCCCCGTAAAAACCCAAAAAAAAACAGACCAACGTGTACTCACCGTGCTAGGAAGCTGTCGAGGTCAGCCGACTTCTTGATGTTCACAGCCGCATTACCGATCAGTCCGGTGGCCCAGTTGCTCAGGGACGCAGCGCTGCGGTCCCCCTGGTACTCAGCCCACGTGCTGCTGCCGGGAGAGAGGGCCATGATCGTGGGATAGCCCTTCACACCCTGCAGTGGGGCACAGCGACAATGCAGTACAGTGCGATCATTTGCAGTGCAGTTGCATCCCTGTGTCTTGGTACAGGTGCTGCTGCCAGCCACGATAGTAGTGAATAGCCGCATACATCCGGCAACGGTGAAACACAATACCTCCACATGGCATCACGCGTATCGGGGTTGAGTGCGGGTCAGCACAAACACCAAGTAATAAGTATGCAGCTGTGTTGCTGCTCCTGCAGCATAACTTACCCGCTGGCTGCAGATGCTTTTGTGTTCATCGCAGTTGACAGCTGCCACCTTGACCACGCCCTTGAGCGATGCAGCAACCTTCTTCCATTTGGGGGACAGCTGCTGGCAGTGACCACACCATGGCGCATAAAACTCAACCTGCAGCAGCAGCAACGCGCGATGTGCGTACATTAGCACGCTCACGGCTGCAAGAAGATATCAGCTTTTGAGTGCTGTCTCTATAAAAGCACTTCAACTGTAGCAGACCTTGAGCAGCTGTCATGCTGAACTTGAGCGCCAGCAACTACGCATGCTCCCACAAATTGCTGTATAGCAGGCACTTGTGCACAGCAAGGGCTGCCTTGGAGCAAGCTGGGTCGCAGCTGGAGATGAATTCTTGGGTCCAGCAGTACTGCACTGTTACCCTGACTAGCAAACGCACAGACGATCATCCTGTTAGTTGGCCCAATGTACTAGCCCAAACTTACCAACCACACCCAGCCGTTGCTACTGCTGGGGAAGCTGGAATCATCAAGGGACAGCACATTGCTGTCATCATCATAAAACCCGCCCCCACCGCCGCCTCGTTGTTGACCGCCGCCCCCCATGCGTTGACCCCCACCGCCACCTGCAAAATGCATGAACACACATACTTTTTTGGGAAAGCAGGGGGTGCCGAGACGCACCAGCTGACCACACGCATTATATTTCACCAGCTGGCCACACTTATTGGACTTCAAAAGTGGTCACCATCAGCGAGAATGCTCAGCCAGACTGGGTACAATGGGTTCTGCAACTTGATGCGTCCTTATTCCGCGTTCTGCATGCCAGAACATCACTTGCTTGATGCTTTAGCTGCATGTGTGGTGGTTTGTCTCGGACCATTGGTGCAGCGCAAACGTACGGTGCCTTCGATCTGCACTAATGGTCTGAGACAAACCACCACACATGCAGCTAAAGCATCAAGCAAGTGGTATGCATGCTGCTGGTACATCCTGCCACTCATCACCGACAGGGGTGCCCCCACCTCCTGCTTGGAATTGGAAACCGCCGCCGCCACCACCCGGGAAGCCACCTGCACCACCAAAGTGAGTCTGGTGATGAGATGTGGGTAATGACTTGTGGAAATCACAGGCCGACAGATTGGGGTAGTGTCCCGGCTCAGGAGTGTTCCCCACATGTGACACGTGGCATGACACCCACGCCTCACTCACACGCAGGCAAGAATGCGGACCCGCATGGACATGGGATCCTGACATAGAGAGAGCATGCAGGATGGTTGTTGGGCCACTACAGCATGCATGCATATGGCTGTACAGGCTGACGTCCCTACTGCTACCGTGCCCTGCACGACACGACCACTGCGCGCCCGCTGTGACGTGCATGTGACATAACCCTAGGTGCTGCCTTCAAAAATGCTGTGAAAGCACAGCTGTCCAACCCACCTCCGCCAAACTGGAAGCGCTGTCCGCCACCGCCGCCGCCACCGCCCCCAAAGAATGCGTTGAACATCTCAAACGGATCGCCCTGCAAACCAGACAGTGCAGGTTGCGTCAGTGACAGCTGCATCATGATGGCTGGCTTGTGAGGGGTAGGTGCTGCTGCTGGCACTTCTGGTGCTGCTGCTGTGCTGTAGGTGCTGGTGCAGCTGCAAGCACTGCTAGTGCTGCTACTCTGCTGCTGGTGCTAGTGCAGCTGCGAGCACTGCTAGTGCTGCTGCTCTGCTGCTGGTGCTGGTGCAGCTGCAAGCACTGCTAGTGCTGTTACTCTGCTGCTGGTGCTGGTGCAGCTGCGAGCACTGCTAGTGCTGCTGCTCTGCTGATCATCAGCTGTGGTGCAGCTGCGAGCACTACTGGTGCTGCTGCTCTGCAGCTGCTGCTGCTGTTGGTGCTGCTGCTGCGGGCACTGCTGGTGTTGCTGCTTTGCTGCGGCTGCTGCATGTGCATGTGCTTGCGCCATTTCAAACGCGGCAACGTGCTGCGACACCCGTCTGCTTTGTGTCTGATAACACCCTGCAGCACCTGCGATGCCCCTCACCCTGCTGCCTGCAACGCGCAGCTGCACTCACATGGAACTGGAAACCGCCCTTTGGGCCACCGCCCCCTGTGCATGACCTCTAGCGCCCTGCTGCGCCCTGTATCCCCTCCAGCACCTTGCTGTTGATGATATGCCCCTTACCCTACTGCCTGCTAGTGAAAACATGTGACACTCACACGGAACTGGAAACCGCTGCCTGGACCGCAGCCCCCATGACTTTTAGCGCCCTGCTCGCCCTTTACACATGGCATGGCTGATGTGTCCCTCGCCCTACTGCCTGCAAGTCTTCCTGCAATTGAAACATGTGACACTCACATGGAATTGGAAACCGCCGCCTGGGCCGCCACCCCCTGGCCCTCCAGGTCCGCCTTGCTTCAAGCCTGCCTCACCAAACTGCAGGAAGGATACCGCAGGCAGCAGCGCGCCAATTGCAGTATTAGTTCAGAGGCACCAGCACAAGCACATCAACAGCCAATGCAGCTTGAGATCACGTGGACGTGACTTGCACAAGTGCTGGCCGACTGACTTGAAAAAGTCGAACAGCTGCACTTGCTCGACTAGTGGTGACGGTGTGCGGGCCTATGAGGCTGCTGCTTGTGGTGTAGCATACATCTGCCTGGATAATACACAGCCTGAGGAACCAGAAATGCTGACATCTGCTGGGTCCTGCTGCTCACGCAGCACATGTGCGAACAGGATGCTGACAGACTCGCAGCAGATGTGCTGGCCAGAAGAGCGGCTGGTTCCCTGGCCAACCATGATGACATCAGGCCTGCTGTGCTTGTGCTGACTCTTCTTGCTCATGTTCAAGTGCTGACAGGATGCACAAAGTGCTTATGGATGTGCAGGGCTGACTGTTCAGCGTGCTGGATAGCCTACCTGGTCATAGATTTTGCGCTTTTCTGGTTCAGACAGGGTTTCATATGCATGTGCAATCTCCTTGAACTTATCCTCTGCTTTCTTCTTGTCTCCTGTGTGCCTGTCTGGATGCCATTTCCTACGGCAGGAACCACAGCAATGCTGCTGTCACGCACAACTGACTGGGTGGTTGGTGCCTGGGAGCAGCTGTCTGGATGCCAAGCGTCCGCCAGCAAGCTGGTATGGTTAATCCAAGAGATTGAAAGGCTATTAGTACCCCGTGTGCTGCTGCAGAGAACTGCTACTGCTGCATGTGGGACAAGCACAGAAGGTCCTGGACTCTGCCTGCTGCACTCACAAGGCCTGTTTCTTGTACGCTTTCTTGAGCGTCCTGTCGTCTGCGTCTGTAGAAATTCCCAAAATGTCGTAAAACTTTGTTTCACGGACGGCGAAGCAGGAGGTTGAGAAGAGCAGCAGGAAGGCCACAGCACAAAGTATAGCCGGTTGCAACTGCATACCCCTCATGGTGAAACAAGCTCGGTGATTGCAAACGTGTGGACACTGGGCTTCATGGTTGCTTTAGCACAGCTGCTCGTCAGTCATCCGACGGTTATGCATGTGACAGGGTGTCCTGCAGGTAGGTCAGAGACAACTTCATTTGAGCGACGCTGTTTGCAGTCACACTGTAACATTCATCACGCCCTATCTGATGTCGCACTTTTCTAGACCTTTTCGTCTTTGACCAGCTGTACTGCTGGGTCAGCTGCCAGGCTGGCATGTGCACATGGTCTGTGTTGTGCAGCATGACACGTAGTGCCCAGCTATTATACCTTTCAGTGCCAGTCTCTTCAGTACAGCCTAGAAAAAAATATGGAACAGGCATGTAGATGTACAGGCGAGGCATTTCGCCAGCAGCTGGCAATGAATATGAGGGCAAGGGCCATGCAAGTGCTGCTCAGACCATCGTCACTGTCAAAAAAGCACAGAGCGGATCTACGAGCTCACAAAGGCACTAGCTGACTGATCAAAGTATGAGCATCTCTAAGTGAAGATAGTGCGCAACAGGCACACGTAATCTACACAGTGACCATACAAAGCTGGACGATACATAGCTCCTCTGTGGCAGCACCAGCAGAGCATATATGGCTATATAGCCAAATTAATTCAGAGCACTGCACAGCCTGCCACCATACTGCTATATCCGGCATTGCACAGCCTGCTACAAAACTGCACAGCGAGACGCCATCTGGCAATCCTTGACCCACGCGCAACTTGTTAGCACTCTGACATGCTCAGGTGCCCCAACTGCGCCCTCTGACTCACATCCCTCCCTTCAACTTGCGCCATGCAGATTCTGTCTGAGACATTGCCAACCCAAGACCGCACCACAACAAATACCACACAGCTGCGTTTCATTATGTCGTCATTAGTACTAACATCCGATGACATGATGACATTATGAAAAGTCAGCATATCATCGCCTTCATCATGACCCTCGGAGGGTCACTCATCACGCCTCACTCATCACCAGCCTCCAGCCCCAACCATAGCAAAGCGGCGCTCATTGCTGCCATCATCATGAGTGAGGGTCACTCATCACTCCAAGCGAGGCATGATGAGTCATCACCAGCCTCCAGCCCCAGCCATGGCAAAGCGACGCTCGTTAGCTGTGTTCACACGCGCCGCACTTGGGATAGTGGGACCTCTCATGTAACGTGTGCCCCTGCAGGATCAGGCAAAAATGCAGCCGCGGCAGCGGCAGCGGCAGCGGCAGCAGCAGCAGTGACATTGGTGACAGCGGCATTGCTACCATGCAGCAGTCAGCACAGCCATCCACCTAAGCCATCCAGCAGAGGTAGACTGCAACTGTGGGCTGGTGGTGGTTTCAGCAGGCTACAACATGCTACAAATCAGTCACCACACCATATGCATGTTGATGATGCTGATTGTTCACCAACATGACAGCGGCTCCAGCACAGAGTACTGCTGCAGTTTGTGGAAGCCTAGCAAGCACCCTGGTAGGTTTTGCCAGTTGACAGTGTAGGCAGGTCATGCTGCAGTCACTGATGCAGTAGCTGCTGGGCTTGGTTCCAGCCTGGAATCAGATGCAGTAGATGTGGTGATGCGTGTCTGTCCGACACATGAGTATGATGACAGCAGCTGAACCTCAACCACTTGATGCAATAGTCACAGCTTCCAGCAGTAGGCTCACCAATACATGCTGTTTGTATGTGCGTAGGCCCTCCTGTAACCTCGGTACAGCAATCGTCTGTTGGCCGCTCCTGACAGCTCCGGCTGCTCTGCTTGCAGATTGATGCGCTCTTTCTGGTGGTGGGCCGACAGCCTGGCATCAGCAATGGGGTCTTGGGCAGTGGCAACTGTTCGTTCCAGTTGAAGGTGTTGGGGCAGCAGGAGGCCGAAGCCAGCAGCATGAAGTGTGTCAGCCTGTATCGGATATGGGTTTGCCTTGGTGCCTATCTGTAGCGCCTGCTTGCTGCCCCCTGTATATAGCTCAAGCTGTTGATTGCTTGCACGGCGTGAGTTCATGTGAATTTCTTGAGTTTGAACAGACAGCAAGAAGGAAAAGCTGCTTGTGTGTCATTGTTACTGGTGGTCTGGAGCTGGATGCCAGCCATGCACAAGCAAACCCCTCCACCCACCTGCCACCAACAAGGCTGCAACAGCCAAGCACAACGTCAACTGCTTGAAGCTCATGCTGGTTCGTGGGTCTTCTTGCTGCTCAGGTGAGTGGAGGAGGTGCAGAGTGCTGCAGCTGGCAGTAAGATGGTGAAGCTGTAGTTCAGCAGCCTGTCCAGTGATCGCCTTGCCCTGCAGCAACATCTTTTTGTTGTTTTTCTTTTCAGAAGTCTAGGTTTGCAACAGCGGTGGAAGTGGATGGTCCGGCCATCGCCCGTTGGGTTGCTGCACTGTACCTTGATTGGTCGATGTCGGAGTACGTGTTCAAAGTGCTGCTGTATTATATACTGGTTTACAAATGCTTCAATGTAGGTTCATTGTGTGGAGGCTCTTAAGAGCAAGGCATGCGTTGTAATGAGCTTTGGCGGTAAAATTACGTGTGTGACAGTGGGCCAGCCGATCAACCAAACGCCCTTCCAAGCTGCGTTCGAAACGTTTCTATATGACAGTCTCAGAGCCAGAACGTGCGCAACACAAGGCCATCAAAACGTACGAGTCACATGAAGTGCAAGCAGGGACCTCCAACCATTGCTTCAGCTTGTTGAAATGTCTACATCATTGTTGCCACCAGCTTCCAACATGCTGCTACCAACTTCTTCCACCACCACCAAGCTGCTCCACAACCCCAGCTGCTGCTAGTGTCTGCTCAGCTGCCCCTGGTGACTCAAACTGCACCCACAGCCTGCCACTAGGGTCCTTGCTGCGGACTTGGGTGTTGACAGACACACCGGTGGGCTCACGTGCTGCTGCCCCTGCTCCAGCTGCTGCTGCTTCTGCTGCTTCTGTGAGCTTGCTGTATGGGTCCAGTGCTGCTGTCAGCTCTGAGGGTGAGGCCAGCAGCAGGTCAACACTCTGCTCAACATCAAGGTGCAAACGCCACCTGTATGCAGACACAAAGAGGCAACGGGTGAATGACGTCATCAGACTACAGCAGGACCAATGAAACAAACCCTTGTGCATATCTCTGAAAATTACTTGCAACTGCTTATACTATGATGGTTCCAGCTCTGTGAGTAGATGGTCCTGGCAAGAGGTGCCAATTCTAACACAGCATCAAGCAGTGCACATGCAGCAGCACTACTGTCACTAGCATATGGTGTCCTCAGCGGCAACTGTTTCTTAGCTCAAAAGTCAACTACATCAAGAGTAACAGGATGTCACTCACGTGTCTCTCTCTTGAGTTGAGTTCCAGCAGGCTCACAAAGGTGGCAGCACCACCTCGCTCAAGCCGGGTCTGCAGCCAACATGCACAGCATCATGCTTGGGTATCAAGGAAGCCAACAGCATGCACAGCAGTGGCCCCGTCTGGACGCTCAAGCATCAAGCAAAGGCTGTGGATCATCATCCTCATGCGGGCTGTATTGACATGTACTGACATCTTCACATTGCCGGGCGCACACCTGTGATTACGGCAGCATGTAGCGCATGATTTAATGATCTGAAAATTGCAATACAACTGCATACCTTGTTATTGCTGTTTGTCTTGGCTGCCATTGCGTCCCCAATCGTGACTGCGTTGATGCCCCCCACCAGAGGCCTGAGCACAGGGTTGCGGATCAGGTTGGACAGGTTGTTGCCGTGAGCAGTGCCCACCAGCACCACACCCCGCTCAGCAATGGTGCGTGCAGCTTCAACCTCCTGGGACAGCACACAGAACATGGAAGCCACTGTAAGCATAACCAAACCACCCATCCCTGCCAGCAGCTGTCCCTTGCTGCCGCAGCAGGTGCAGCACAATAAACAAATCAAAATGTTGAATAAAACGTTATTTGAGGTCAATCGTTGAATAAAACATTCAAAATGTTGAAGACTGATGGCTGCACATGATAGTAGCGTGCACGTTGCGGAGCGGGGGCAGGTGGGAAACAAGAAGTGGCCATGTAAGGGCTTGCACCCTGTTCAAAGTTAGGTGTGTAGTCGTGCGTTGCATCTTTACCTGCTTTGTTCCTATCTCGTCTACGATGATGACGTCGGGGTTGTGGTTCTGCACCGCCTGCACCAGGATGTCTGCCTGCTGCTCACGCCGGGGCACCATCAGGCGGCGCGCATAGCCGATGCAGGGGTGGCACTCGTCAGCATCACCTGCAAGTAGGCAAGATGGGGGCCACATGACGACCAAACAACACTGTCAGTGTTCAACGGCACTGAGCTGGCAAACATGTGCATGTACCCTTATGTTTGCAGGTCCCTGCGATTTTCAGGGCGATGTGATGAGCCCTCTGCACATGGTTTGTCAGCCAATTGAATGTTGGTTGACAGCTGCACATCAAAGCGATGTATTTTGAACTTGCATGTGACTTGATCCACTCCTCCTCCTCCTCCTGCACGGTGCACAATTATGAAAGGAGAGACAAAAAAGCAAAACCCCCCGCTGCCCCTACCTGCTATCTCGTTGCTTGTGTCCACTATGAGCACTGCCAGCCCCAGGCCCCCCTGTTGTGGAGGTGTGCTCATGATGCGCGCAATGTCACGCAGGAGGGTGGTCTTGCCAGTGCCGGGCTTGCCAAGGACCAACAGCGATTGAGACCTGCAGGAGAAGACATGTTTCAGAGCTTCAAGAATGAGATGTGGTGCACACCAGACATGTCTGCTGAGTTGCGGAGCGCAGCCTGTCTGCTACTAGAGCCCTCTACAACTACTTGACATAGAGATTGAAGGTGACTCTTTGCTGGCCTGCTGTGCAACAGCAACGCACAGCTGCAGATACAAGCCAACAGCACAAAACTCACCTCTCTACAGGTGACGCTGGCAGGATGCCGGCCTTCATCGAGGACAGCACATCCGCAACTAGCCGTGCATTGTCAGGTACGTGGCGCCCGAGCCGGTACGTCAGTCCGGTCGGCGTGCCGCCCACGTTCCGCAGCACGCTGATGCGATGCAGTGTCCCCGGCACGCCCATGCGACCATCCTGCCGAAACAGGGTCGCAAAGTCTGTTGCCTGCCTGTATGCTGCGGACTGTTCTGCGCAGCTGATGTCTGAAAAGTACGGCTCCACCGGAACGTCGTCAAAGGCCGCGACCTGGCCCTGCATCTGCCACTGCTGCTGCGCTGCTTCCAGTAGGGATAGGGCCTCGACCAAACCGACGCTGTAGCCCAGGATGCGGGAGGTCCTGTCTGACAGGCGCAGCACGACGGGCTTACCCTTGTCGATGATGACCTCCACGAGAGCGGGCGAGACATCCAGCGACATGAAGGGCTCCAGGTCGGCCCGGACCCTGCAGCAAGTCAGCAAACACAATCATATCGCAGATTGGTTGAAAGCCAAAGTCATATTCAGCAGCAGGAAGCGCTTGGGACATGCTGCACAGGCAAAATGCCGCTTTGCTCGTAAACAGCGTAGCTGTCACAAGATCGACACCATCCTGGCACGGTCAGGTTGCCGTAACCGTGCTGCATATACATACCTTGCAGGCAGCAGCTTGGCCATGCTCCACACGGCCTCATCTTGGCCCCCAGCGAGGCTTGGCTCATAGCTGTGCAGCTCATTGCCCAACCCTGTCCCCCCGCTGCTGCTGTACCCAACTTCCCGCCAGGGCTCCTCAGCAGGCTGCTCCTCACCCCCTGGCAGACCCTCCCCTTGTCCCTCTGCATTGGCAGCTGCTGATGACTCCCTCTGCTGCTGCTGCTCAGTGCTGCCCTCCAACCCTGGCTCCCCTCCCACAAAAGCTGCAGCGGCATCAGCAGCTAGGGTGGGGTCCTCACCATCACCATCAAGGCTGCAGCAGGTATGGTTGCCATCCTGACCTAAATCAAGCAGCACAGGCTGGCTACCCCTGACACCCACCAGCTGCTGGGAGGCCCCTCCAGCTGATGCTGCTGCCCAAGTTGAGCCCTCCACCGGCTCCTGCTGCCCATTCAACAGCTGCTGTGGCTGCCTTGCTGCTGCTTGCAGCTGCTGTGGGTGCAGGATGAAGCTGGGCTGCAGCCAGCCTGAACCACCCTGCTGCAGCTGCAGCTCAAACAGCAGCTGCGGGACAGTAGGCACGCTCGGACTGCTGCCTGCAGCAGGCCGTTGTGGGACAGGCGGCAGCTGCTCATTGCTGCATGCTTCAGGCGGCTGCCCCTGCTGCAACTGGGTGACAGTACGCAGCTCCTCCTCCATGGTTGCATCAGGTGCTGCTATCACAGCAATGGTTGCCGTCTGGACAGCTGGGGCCCTCTGCGGGGGACGGTGCAACCCAGCTGGAAGCTCCCAAAGCTCGAGCGTCTGGTGCAATGGCAGGAGGCAACCACAGGACAGCGGTCTGCCACAAAGCCAACTTCAGTCCAAATGCAACCGTAATCATTAGGCTATATCAGGGCCATCATTGGCTGGTTTGAACCTTGTAACTTTTAGTAGAAGCATTTAAACTTTGAGCGTGGCCCCTGATCATCATCAAGGCTTAACATGCTTGGTGACCAGGGCGCTTATTGCAGCAGTCTCCGCATCATGCATGCCGTAGCAAGTGTTCCATGGCCAGCCTGGCCATGGCCAGCAATGGCATTGCTCAACTAAGCAGCGGCAAGCAGATTGCTCCACCACTTGTGGTCACCCAGCACATTAGTCGCCGGATGCATGGCTTTCACACAAGCAGCTTGGCCTTGCAGCACCTGCTTTTAGCTGCAGCTACGGCCACTCACCTCATAAGCATACTCTTGCAGTGCTGCGGCACCCAGCCGGATGAAAGCGGGCCTGTGTGAAGGCTCAAGGGTGAAGCACCTGGATGGGTCCTGAGCCAGCAGCTTCTCGAAGTTGCTGATGCCCAGGCTCTTAGAGCTACCAAGCTGCTGCCCCACTCGTGCGATTGCTCCTCTCTGCAGTCTGTATTTCTTGGCAGCGAGCAGCATGTCTGCCATGAGGCGCTTGACTCGAACTGCTGGGTCAGAGCTGTATCGTGGCCATAAGGCTGCTGCAAGCTGCTGCAGCTGTGCCTTGTCAGCGTTGGTCATGCTCGCGACTAGCGCTGCGTGGCACGGATACAGAAACGATCACCGCAGAAAGCTGCGCAGCCTTCAGATACTGGAGATTCGCAAGCTGTCGTCGCCTTGTAACGCAGGGTAGCGCTCTAGGGAGTACTCTACCACCTTCGTCACAAATAGCAGTGACAGCGTCGGCAGGTGAAGCGTCACGACGACCCACACACTGAGCAGTGAACGGGCTTGTCTTGAACGAGCTAAACTGTTTCTTTTGTGATTTTTCAGCTGCATGGTAGTTGGTGGCAGCTAGGAGTGGGCCATTTGACAAGTTATTGTTGACCAACTGCTACCGTCGGGCACAACTTGCACCCCAACTTGACCAGACTCTCCGAGTACAGCAATAGCAGCCGTTGCAACGGTTGCTCTGTATTGATGTGTCTGCCTGGGCCCACAACATGCAGTTTGACTGTCAATTCAGCGCAACCATATTGCAAACCCGCTCACAGCTACAACCGTGCAACACCACCGCCAAGCTGCTCCACAACCCCAGCTGCTGCTAGTGTCTGCTCAGCTGCCCCTGGAGACTCAAACTGCACCCACAGCCTGCCGTCAGGGTCCTTGCTGCGGACCTGGGTGTTCACAGGCACACCAGTGGGCTCACGTGCTGCTGTCCCTGCTGCTGCTGCTGCTCCTGTGAGCTTGCTGTATGGGTCCAGTGCTGCTGTCAGCTCTGAGGGTGAGGCCAGCAGCAGGTCAACACTCTGCTCAACATCAAGGTGCAACCGCCACCTGTATACAGATACAAAGATGTGTATGACGTCATGACTCATGTATTTTGAGACTACAGCAACAGCAACCCTTGTGCAAACATGTCACAATCACGCGCAGCTGGTCACATTAGCTGGTGGTACTAGCTCCACAAGTTGGAGGTACTGCCATGGAGTGTCCAGTTGCATCATGCAGTGCGCATGCAGCAGCACTGCTGTCAGTAGCATACGGTTGCTGTGTGGTGTGGTTGGCGCCAGCTGCTGGTGAGCAAAGAGAACATCAAAAAGCCACGGCACTCACGTGTCCCTTGAGTTGAGCTCCAGGAGGCTCACAAAGGTGGCAGCACCACCTCGCTCCATGCGTGTCTGCAGTCAGAACATGCACAGCATCATGCTTGGGGCCCAAGGAAGCCAACGGCATGCACAGCAGTGGCCCTGTCTTGACGGTCAAAGCATCAAGCAAAGGCATGAGGCGTGCCTGTGGATCAACAACCTCATGTGGGCTGTATTGACATCTCATTAGTGCCTGGCGCACACTTGTGATACGGCAGCATGTGGCACATAATTTACTTAATGTGAGATTATCAACACAACTGCATACCTTGTTGTTGCTGTTTGTCTTTGCTGCCATGGCGTCCCCAATTGTGATTGCGTTGATGCCCCCCACCAGCGGCCTCAGCACAGGGTTGCGCATCAGGTTGGACAGGTTGTTGCCGTGAGCAGTGCCCACCAGCACCACACCCCGCTCAGCAATGGTGCGCGCAGCCTCAACCTCCTGGGACAGCGACACGGCAAAGTCAAATGCATTTTCTGCACGCTGACTTGTCAATGCAGCAGCGGCCCCCAACAATCAGATGATACTAACAATCAGTGCATGAGTTCCGCTGCTCAACCAGGCAACCGCACATGCAGGAGATGCGTTGACCAGCTGCCAGCAGGATCATCCAGTGCAGTGCACTGGGAGTGAACTTGCAGCAACCGACCTACAGCGACCAGCTTGTATATGTATAACCTTGGTCCCCGTGCGCAGACAGTAGCTAGGTATGAGACAATGTATCCGCACCTGCTTAGTGCCTATCTCGTCTACGATGATGACGTCGGGGTTGTGATTCTGCACCGCCTGCACCAGGATGTCTGCCTGCTGCTCACGCCGGGGCACCATCAGGCGGCGCGCATAGCCGATGCAGGGGTGGCACTCGTCAGCATCGCCTGCGCATGTAGGTGAAGACACAGGTGGTGACCTGGTTCAAGTAGTCAGCGCCCACTGTGTACCACGGGCTGGCAGACATCCTCAGAGTTCCATCTCTGCAAGCTGCATGTACGGATGGTTGCTGGGGTACTTGATGATGCTTAGCTTTGACACATCACTGGCACAGAAGCAAATTTTGCGTGCATGGGCAGAATTGAACACAAAAGGTGCCAACAGTGTCCGCATTCTGTACCTGCGATCTCGTTGCTGGTGTCCACTATGAGCACTGCCAGCCCCAGGCCCCCCTGCTGTGGAGGTGTGCTCATGATGCGCACAATGTCGCGCAGGAGGGTGGTCTTGCCGGTGCCGGGCTTGCCAAGAACCAGCAGCGACTGAGCCCTGCAGGCATTGAGCATAAGCAGGCAGCAGCAGCGAGCAGCGAGCAGCATCATTTCAAGAGCTCCAGAGAGACAAAGTAGTGCACACCAAACATGTCTGCTGGCTTGCAAAGCTTAGCCTGACTGCTGGAAAAGCCCACTACGTAACTACTTGAAATGGAGATGGCAGGTGGGCTTCGCTGGCCTGCTGCACAACAGAGGCACATTGCTGCACAACAGTCCCAACAGCTCAACACTTACCTTTCCACAGGTGACCCTGGCATGATGCTAGCCTTCATCGAAGACAAAATATCCGCAACCAGCCGCGCATTGTCAGGCACATGGCGCCCGAGTCGGTATGTCAGCCCGGTCGGGGTTCCCGCCACGTTCCGCAGCACGCTGATGCGATGCAGCGTCCCCGGCACGCCCATGCGACCATCCTGTCGAAACAGGGCTGCGAAGTCCTTGGCGTGCCTGTATGCTGCGGACTGCTCTGCGTAGCTGATGTCTGCGAAGTACGGCTGCTGTTCCTCGTCGTCAAAGGACGCGACCCGGCCCTGCGCCTGCCACTGCTGCTGCGCTGCTTCCAGCAGGACTAGGGCCTCGACCAAATCGACACTGTAGCCCAGGATGCGGGAGGACCTGTCTGACAGCCGCAGCACCACGGGCTTGCCCTTGTCGACTATCACTTCCTCCAACGACGGCGAGGCATCCAGCGACATGAATGGCTCCAGGTCAGCCCGCAGCCTGCAAAGCGACAGAAACAGATTGCAAGGGTCGAATAAGCTCGCGGCAGGTTGTTCAGCCATACCAAAAAGGTTGACCAAAGCAGTGTGATTATGTAATAGCTTCGCCCGTATGGATGATACGGGCGAAGTCCATCCACCAGCGAATATGCTGATCATGGCTTATTGTGAATTGAACTACGCATTGTCTGGCCACAGTGATATTGAAGCTGCATGGCACAACTGCTCAGCGGCTGAGCCTCAGCCTGCTAGGCTATCGCTACTAGACACAACTTGTTTGCACCGTGCTGCCAAAAAAAGATTCTGTCAATTCTTCCTCACACTGTGCCTGTCTGTCCGTCCATACCTTGCAGGCAGTAGCCTTGCCATGCTCCACACGGCCTCATCTTGGCCCTCAGCAGGGCCACTCTCATAGCTGCTCAGGAGGTTGCTGCCTAGCCCTGTCTCATCCCCGGTGCTGCTGCTGAATCCCTCAAGCTGCCAGGGTTCCTGCTGCTCTGCATCACCCCCTGATACACCCACCTCTCCCTCCTCCTCCCATTCTTCCTTCTCCACATCTGACAGCCCCTCCCCTCCCTCCTCTTCCCACTCCTCCTCCTCCCCTGATAGCCCCTCGTCTCCCTCCTCCTCGCTTTCACTGCCCTCGCTTGACCCAACCTCCCCTTGTCCCTCTGCACTGGCAGCTGCTGCTAGCTCCTCCTCCTCCTCTTGCTGCCCAGCTGCTTCATCATCCAAGTTGCTGCTGCTGGTGCTGCTGTCTTCCCATTCCTGCAGCACAGGCTGGCTGCCCCTGACTCCCACCAGCTGTTGAGCTGAGCCCTCTGCCGCTGTTGCTGCTGGCTGCTCATGCTGTTGCTGCCGCCCAAACAGCCGCCGCGGCTGCTGTGCTGCCTGCTGCAGCTGCTGTGGGTGCAGGATGTAGCTGGGCTGCAGCCAGCCTGAACCACCCTGCTGCAGCTGCAGCTCAAACAGCAGCTGAGTGACAGGAGGCAGCCGCTGGCTGCTGGCGTCGTCAGGCCCTGACGCCTGAGCAAGAGCGGCTCTTGCTACTGGGGTGGTGGACAGGCTGCTGCTGGCTGACAGGGCCTGCCTCTGTTCCTGTAGGAGGGGGGAAAGACAACCCACAGCGAACAGAAGCAGGACAATCATTATCACTTGTCATTATCTATAAGGTTAAGGGCACCCCCGGGGCACTGGCAGTGGATGTTTGGAGACCAACAAAGATGTGCAGTCATTCCCATACACACGTGCAGCCTGCTCGGGCTGAAAAGCCATCCAGGTGGTACTGCTGCAGTAAAGATCGCATCAGTGACTATTCCAACAAGTAGTGCCAGCCAGCTGCTGCACACGACGTCAGGTCCATTCAAACCTGCATCAAAGTTACAACTTCCTCATGCACGTGCCACGATGCAAATTATGACAACCAAATGCTGGCGGTCTAACTGCTATCAAAAGATCACGCCTGACGCAGCTATCAGATAGTCACACACGCTGCTAGGTATTGTGGCATACCTTCAACACAGTTGATATGCCGGCAGCGCTCTGCTCGTGGGCACGCTGGCGCAGCAGGGCGGCATCGAGGCGTATGGTCAAGTCTCCTGAGGGCCCCTCGCCAAACACAAAGCACGGGTCTTTTGAGAGCACGCTGCTCCAGCTGCTGATGCCCAGACTTTTAGCGCCGCCTAATACTAGCCCCAGCTGCGAGATGTCTCCTTGGGGGAGTGTGAGGTCGCGCTCGTGCAGAAGCAACCTAGCCATAGAAGCCCTCGCCTGCACTGCTGGGTCAGAGCTGTCTGAGGGCCAGACAGCCGGGATTAGCTGCCACAGCTGCACTCGTTCAGAAGTTGAAAGCTCATGTGACTCCTGCTCCTGAGCGGGGCAGAAAGAGAGCAAACCAGCATCGCAGTAGGTTTCAAGAAAGGCCATCTTGATTGCCATCTGGATGCAGTGCTGCGCACAGGGCGACACACATGCATCCACCGTGCCCTATGTTATATGTTCAAGGTGTGACAATTCCAAGAGGCAGGCGTCCTTAGGGTGCACTGCACCAAGGCACATAACAAAAGTTGATATGGATGTGCCAGCAGCTGTCATACAGCGTCACAGATACGGCCAGGCAGCCACTTGGCGCTAACAAGCAAGTTGATACACACACAATGTCACACACAACTTGTCGTTGAGTGTCATGAGTGATGCGCTCACCTGCGATGCACTCCGCATGCCGTTGCTGCCGCTGCTGTTACCCCTGCTGTCGCCGCCACTGCTGCTGCTGCTGCCGCTGCTGGCCAAGTCATCGCTGGTGCTGCTGTCGCCACTGCTGCTGTCTCCATGACCGCTGCTGCCAGCAGCACCCTGAGAGGCACGCTGGCGCAGCATTGCGGCATCGAGGCGTATGCTCGACTCTCCAGAGGGCCCCTCGCCAAACACGAAACATGGGTCCTGTGACAGCAAGCTGCGCCAGCTGCTGAAGCCGTGACTCTCGGCGGAGCCTAGTGCTTGTGACAGCTGTGACATTGCTGCTCGGGGGACTGTGAGGTCCGCCTCATGCACCAGCTCTGAAGCCATAAAACGCTTTGCCTGAACTGCTGGGTCAGAGTTATGGATTGGCCAGACGGTCGCGGCTAGCTGCCACAGATGCATACGCACCCTAAAGGAAAGCTCTTGCGACTCCTGCTCCTGAGCGGGGCAGAAAGGGAGTGAACCAGCATTGCAGTGGGTTAAAGCAGGCCATCGTGATGCAATGCTGCACACAGGGTAATACAGAGGCATCCACCGCGCCATATGATCAGAAGCAGGCGTCCTTGGGGTGCACTGCACCGAGGCAGATATCATGGGGGTCGGAGTGTATCCCCACCTTGGGAATTCAGCCGGTTCAACAATGGCAGGCAATGCCCTTGCTGTGTGGTGACTGTGTCTGGTAGTAGCAGTTTCTCCCACACAACAATGTGCCTATCACACAACAAAGTGCCTATGGATGTACCATCAGCTGGCATGCAGCACCGCACATGCGGCCAGGCGGCTGGTTGATGCACAACAAGGTGCTCCCCTGGCAGTAGTCACGCTACTGGTACTGGTACCATTACGGCTGTGAGGCACATACCTCCAATATACTCTCCTCGCTATCGCTGCTGCCGCCATCACTGCTGCTGCCATCATCGCCGTCACTGCTGCTGTCGCCCACGCCCTGCTGTTGTGCGTACTGATGCAGCGCTGCGCCATCCAAGGAAATGAAGGGCGGGCTGGCCTGATAGTTGATGACAAAGCACCCAGAGGGGTCCTGGGTCAGCACCTTCTCAAACCCGCTGATGCCCAGGCTCTCAGCAGTGCCCAGCGCTGCCCTCACTTTACTAATCAAGCCTTGGCGCAATTTGAGGTCATGCTTAGCCAGCAGCAGGTCAGCCATGCAGCGTTTGACCCTAACAGCAGGGTCGGAGCTGTCCTTCGGCCACAATGCTGTGACAAGCTGCCGCAGCAGCGCCCTGTCGACAGTGCTGCTCACACTGTCGCTACCAATGCTGCTGCTGCTGCTGCTAGTGCTGCTGCTGCTGCTGCTAAAGTTGGCGCTGCCCCTGCTGCTGACAACCTGCATGTGTTGGTCGATCGCTTGTTGCAGCTCTGTGGTGTTAAGCGTGACAACCTCCTTGCCGTTAGTGCCCACCACAGAAAACCCGGCATAGTCTTGTAGAATGGCTTTGAAACTGCGGTCAATGCCCAGAGCGCTTCTCCAGCCCCATTTATTGTTGACAGCGCTAGCTGCTGCAGAGAGGGATGCTTTGTATCCCTGCTGCTCCAGCAGGAAGTTGGCAACACAGTTCAGCACGATATGCTCAGGAAAAGTACCATTAGGTGCGATATCGATGGGCCACCAGCGATCTATAGCTGCTGGGAGGTCAACTGTGTCTGCAGGCTTCAGCACTGCTTGTGCGGTGACAAGCACCCTGTCCTTTGGCCGCACGAGGAGTGAGCTGCGAGCCAGGGACAGCCGAAACGAGTTGTTGGAAATTTTTGCCGGGCAATGGCGTACTTGGTGGGCGGGTTGCAGAAGCAGCCCCATACCGGGTGACAACAGCAGTAGCAGCAGGGCAGGACAGAAGGGTGAACCTAATCAAGGACGCCTGAATACGCGATATGTATTTACGCTTGCCGCACTCTTTTGAACTGAGCATGTCACCCTTTGATCGATTGCTCGTTGGGAACGGAAATTGTTGTACCTCTGATCATGCGCCAACCGTGGCACGGTTGGGTGCCCATTTTGAACTCTCACTTTGAGTCAAGAACGGTATGACGTTTGTTTAGGTTCTCAACTTTTGGTCGTAGGGGTGGAGACGGCGGAGTTGAGGTCCGAAGAGCTTCTCCAGGAGGGGGGGGGGTAAGTGGAGTATGGACTCCGAACTGCCCCACCAGTGGGGACACCCCGTGACAGAGTGTTTGTGTGGCTGGAAGACGTGCACTGTGACATGCAAGTGACTGCTGGGGGCTTTTTGCACAATAATAGCTCGTGGAGGACACAACGCATGAGGTTCAAGGGTTGTTGCCTGGCTATGATGCTTTTCATTGTGTCCGGCCGCGGCCAAGCCGCGGCAGGCCGCATGCGGGTATCACTGTGTTTGTTAAGAGGTTCTCTGCACTGAGCATGGGCTCAGGGCTGACGGTTACCACGGACCCGAGGGAGGGCATCGTCTGGGTGGTTGTGCCAGGTTTTCAGCTTACTGTTGCCGTGTGTTACTTCAGCCCTCCTGGCTCTGCTGTGTATGCATCTGGGGTGGTGGATGCAGACCCCATGGCTGCCTTGTTTGCTGGGCTGTCTGCAGCAGAGGCCAGAGGCCACAAGCATTTGGTTCTTGGGGACCTGAACATGCGCATTGGCAGATTGAGTTGTGACGTGCCCTCTAATCTTGCGGTTCCCCCAGGTCTCAATGACCCGTCAGTTCTCCCGACCTTACACCATTTGAGGTGTGTACCTTCCTACAGGCGCTCTATGGACATGTCTGTACCCAGCCGCCCTCGGGCGCTGGAGTTTATGAATGGTCTGTTTGCTGTCTCCTCGGTTGTGCTCAATGGTAGGACCCATGGGGATGTGGAAGGGGCCTTCACCTGTTATGCCAATCCCATGGGTGAGCAGTCAGTGGGTGCCAGTGTGGTTGATCTGGCCTGTGCCTCCACCTCCTTGTATCGTCATGTGCAGTCCTTCCGGGTCCTGCCTTACAAGGCGTCAGCCTCCAAGGACCACTGTGGTCTCTATGTGTCACTCACCGACCTGCCCAGGCGGTGTCATGAGGTGCCTCGCAGGGGGGGCCGGTGCAGGGTGCACCGTCCCACCTCAGGGTCTGGCTACACTAGCGCCCTTGTGCGTCAAGCGGACTGTTTTCAGGCTATGTTACAGTCTTGGCAGGCAGGTGGTGTGAGTGTTGAGTGTGCGTTGCGGCAGTTTTCAGATCAATTGGTTTCGTGTGCGGGAGGTGACAGAGAGCAGCCTGCCCCTGCCCAACCCGGCCACGGGCGCAGGGACCAGCCGTGGTATGATGCTGACTGTAGGCGGCTTTCTGGGGAATTGGATGGGGCATGGGCTGCCTGGCATGCAAGCAGAGGGGGTGTGTATGGCTCTCAGGCCGGGTGCCCTGTTGCACGGAATGCCTTGGAGGCGGCTCGACGTGAGTACAAGAGCTGTTGTAAGCGCAAAAAGCGGGAGCATGCAATGCGTGTGCAGATTGATATGCTGGGCACCTACTTTGGGCACACCCAGAAGGACTACTGGCATGTGTTTTTTGGGGATAGGCGCCCGCAAACACCTTTGTCGGACGTGGCGGCTTGGACGGACTATTTTAGGGTCCTGTTGGGGGCGGCACCCCATCCACAGGCCCTGTCTGTCGATGAGGTCGCTCTCAAGCAGCAGCTGTACGCAGCAGCCCCTCGGGGTCAGGAGGCAGCCATGGCTGCACTTAACGCTGATGTCACCCTGGCTGAGGTGGAACAATGCATGGCGCTCCCGGCCGGCAAAGCCCCTGATGCTCAGGGGCTGACTGGAGAGCTCTTAAGGCTGGCCGCTGCCCCTGTCCGTGATACAGGTTCGAGTGGTGACCCTCTGCCGGCCTGTCCTGTCGTTGTTGAGTGTGCACAGTGGTTGCTGCAGGCCATGTTCTCTAATGCTTGTGTCCCGGAGGTTATGCGCACCAGCAAGTTGGTCCCCGTGCCGAAGTCGCTGAGCCCTGCTGCCCTGGCAGTACGGGACCAGTACAGAGGTATCTCTGTGTCACCTGTCTTTTCCCGCATGTTGGATCGCTTCTTGAATCAGCGCTTTGAGCGGTTGGCGTCACTCCTGTCACTTCGGGCTCCCACCCAGTGTGGCTTTAGGCCGGGCCATGGCACACTAGATGCCATCTTCACGCTGCAGCATCTGATCAGTGTGGCGCAGCATCGCCGCCGTCGCTTGTATGTGGTCTTTGTGGACTTTAAGAAGGCTTTTGACAAGGTTAGGAGGGACCTGTTGTTGGAGCGATGTCGACAGTTGGGTGTGCATGGCCCCTTTCTGGACATGTTGGTGGCGTTGTATGATCGGGTGTGCTGTCAGGTGGCAGTCAATGGGGAGCTTGGGGACGCCTTCCCCACAGTGTCTGGCACAAAGCAGGGGAGTGAGCTGAGCCCCCTCTTGTTCGGCCTGTTTATTGAGTTGCTGCATTACCTGATCAGGCTCAAGTTGCCGGGGGCAGGGCCAGTGCTGAGTGGACTTAAGGTGCCTGACGTGATGTATGCTGACGACGTGGGGTTGCTCAGCTTCGAGGCCTGCGAGATACAGCAGATCGTGGATGTGCTTGATGTCTTCTGCACATTGTTTGATATGGAGGTGAACCTTGCGCCGCACAAGACTTGTGTCGTGTGTTTCCGCCCGCAACACTTGAGGGTGCCTGCAGGGTTTCGCCTTGTGTTTCGGGGCCGTGAAATTGCGCTGCAATCAGAGTACGTGTATCTGGGCGTGCGTGTGCATGCCACTCGGGGGCTTCTGGGGGCGTCGGACGCGCTGGCAGTTTCCGGCAGCAAAGCCATGCATGCCATGCTGACGCGCTGTCGTCGGGCTTGCCTCACCCAGTTTGACATCAAGTGCAGAATGTTTGATATTTTGGTCGAGCCTGTGTTGTCATATGCGTCGCATATCTGGGGCCCGGCAATGTTTGTGAAGCGCCTGCACTCCGCACCGTACGACACACAAGCCGAGAGTGTGCACACCTCGTTCCTGAGGATCATGACAGGATCCATCAAAGGGGTTGCCAAGGATGTATTATACCGGGACCTGCACCGCATTCCCGTCATGTACCACTGGGTAGTCCTGGCTGCGCGGTGGTGGACCAAGCTGTCGGATTCGCGTGATGAGGAGCCCAGGTCACTGGCCAGTTGTGTGTGGCGCGAGGACGTTATGTTGGCCTTGGATGGCTGTCAGCGTTGCTGGTCGTATGGTGTGTTGCACACTATGTCTGGCTTGCAGCTCCTTGATAGTAGCTGGCGGCAGCAGCCTTTGGAGTGGGTGTTGCAGCAGCGGTGGCAGGAGTCAGCTGTGCAGGCTGCCTTGGCTGGCCTGTTCCGTGATAGGTGGCAGGGTCTTACAGAAGGCAGCCCTCGCACTGCACCGTCTGCCGGCATTCACAGGCTTACACACCATGCATGGGTATACCCTCTTGACCCTGGCTTTGATCCTTTCTCTAGAGACCATGCAGCCCCGCATATGAAGTTGTGCTTGTCTTTCAACGTGGCACAAAACCTGGCGCAGTTGCGTGTTGGCTCTGCACATCTTGAAATTGAGCAGGGTCGCAAGCGTAGGGAGTCTGTCCCAAGGGCGGATCGCATCTGTCGTTTGTGCTCTGGTCAGGACGCTTCGCTGGCCAACCGCGCTGCTGTGCTGGCCCGTACTGGCACCAGCAACAATGTTGAAGATCTAAAGCACTTCATTCTTGAATGTCCCGTGTATGATGATCTGCGCACCGCCTGCCCAGCCTTTGCTGACCCGGCTTCAGTCCAGTTGGGTGACCAAGATTGTGTTGCTACTGTGTTTCAACATGCCGAACAGTCGGCCCTGGCACACACTTTGTACAAAATGAAAGTGCGCAGAGCACGCTTGCTTGGCCTTACTATGGGTATTTGACTGACTTTGTTCTGTTTCTTGTGTCCACACTGGTATAGTTGCCTGCCCTCATCTCTGCACACAATAGGTTCCTAGCATGGCTGGCACTTGCTGCAATTCTGGTGGTTCTGCCTTCTTTGGTCAACCCGGTGTAGGTGGTGCAAACCACCGCAGGGGAGACAACTTATGAGGTTCACCTGGCTCGATCCTGGTGGGCAATGCCATTGTTGTTTGGCGAAAATGTCCATGTAACATACTCCCCCCAAAAATAATTCACAACTTCCCAGCACTGCCTGTTCTGGCAGGTTTTGAAGCGACTGGTGATCACCACCACTCATGAGCACACTTTTGCCACAACCCCTGAATGTGAACTAGATCTGGGGGCTCAGCAGCGTCAGACAACCATGTTACACGTCTTGAAAAGAAGTACATACCAATATGCGTCACAGTTGCAGCGGCCTGTTACTGGCACAGTGCTGCATGGACTCAAGGACTCCAAAGGGGAACATGCTGCGCCAAGACTGGAGGGTGAAAGCCACTTAGGAGGCATGCAAAAATGGGATGTGCGTACCCAAGCGCTGCGCTCAAGTAGTTATCAAGGTTAGTAATGCGTACTAGGAAGGGTGTGCAGCAGCTGCAGGCTCTGTTGAACCTCAAGCCAGCCATCAGAACGGTGACTGCCCAACAACAATCAATCCAGTCACCAAAAAAGTGACCTTCACTGTATTCCTTTGAGTATTAGTGCCTGAGACAGTGGTAATGTCCTGATTTTGTGTGGGCATGTATGGGGCCAAAAAGAAAAAACAGCAACAGGCAAGCACTGACAGGCGCATGCGCGCAATCTGCTATGGCCTTTGTTTACTGCCTGCAGCAGCCGCACAAACAGGGGTCAAAGCACCCACCACTTTCATGACACACACACATATGGAACAGCATCAACAGCATCAACACACAGATAATAAAATCACAAACAAAATATATCATATACCCCACACACTGATACTCCAATGTGGACAATCATCCAGCACGACTGCCCTTGAAACCACTGCCATCTTTGGATGCCTCCGTTCACTTGCCGGTCCTGCCAAAGCGCCTGGCTGTGTCATCTCCTGTGCTGCTTGCCATGCCAGCGACCCTGCAAAGCCACAGCAGACACAACATTACGCTTCAGAAAAGGGTAGACCTTGAGAGCTTTCAGCATTTGGACAAAACACAGTGGGGCATTTGGGTGTGAAACCGTGCTATCAGTCAATGGCTGGCATGACTATTTTGAGCTACAAAGCTGCAGCTGCAAAAGTAATGGCTTGACTGAGCCTGAACACGGCCCCTGGCTGTTGACCCACGATATTTGTGCTGTGTCTGGGAGCAGCACTTGCAACGGCAGATGGCAGCGTCTCTTGCTTAGTTGCGTTGGCATGCACGATGCTGCTCTCTAACCTTTTCATGTTATGCGCCCCCTAAGCTAGCAAAACCTCCCAGCCAGCCTGGCAGCTGCCGGCGCCGTGCTGCCTCGATACCCCCTAACCGCTGATGTATCTCGTGCAGTGTGCTTGACAAGATTTCATGTACATGGTTGCTGTCATACTGCACTACAGGACTACTGAGGACAACCCAAACAGCCTGCACTTTGTGGGCATCCCTCAGACTGGCACGGTGAATTCACACTTCACACATGGCTACATAGCTGCGGGAGGTGCCTATGAAGGGGTTGACAAGCCCTTGACCCTGCTATCTGTCATATGAACCGCCGCATCATGTAGTGCCCTCGGAGTGCCCTGTACAATGCTCTGAAAGGCTCACCAGAAAGGAGGGCTGATAAGGTAACCGCCCCACAGGGGCTTGGGCCCGTCGGCTGACTTCCTGTGTGTGCTGGCTTGTGCAGGAGGCTGCAGCAGCTTGCGGGTCGTATGGGTTGCATCCATCTGGACTGCTGCTTTGGCTGAGGGCACCTTGTTGTCAGCGATTGGCTCATAGGCAGAGGCAACTGCATCGACAAGCACAGAATAGCAGTGGCAACAGCATTGACTTGGCGCGTATGCAGCTGCTGTTTCTGACGACACTGCAGCTGCTGCTTGGTCCTCATGCCACAGCACAACGATGCAAAATCGAGCAGCATCCGCAAGTATCGTGAATGAAATATGTCTGAGGCATCGTGCTGAGTCATCGAACTGTGCTTACCAGCTGACAAGGCTGCAAGAGCCACCAGCACAATCAGAACGCTGTGGGACACCTTCATGGTCTGGTGAAAGGGCAGCAAAGGCAGCAGCCAGACGCAGGAGCAGAATTTGAGATAACTATGTGTTCAATTGTATGTTTCATCCTCGTAGACAGGCTGAGCAGACATAGAAGCAATAGGCAGGACAGGCTGCAAGAGGCGTTTCTGCCAGCTAAGCAAGCAACAGCATGCCGCTTGAGTGAAACGAAAAATTCTTTGTTTTTGAAGTCTTAGAAATAGCTTCAAAGCGTCAGCAGCGTTCATCCCACCTGTTGCCTGTTGAAGGGGTCACTGCAGCTGGGCTGGATAGTACGCTTGATGGGGCGTTTGGGATGTTAGAGCACTGAGATGGACAGGGATGTTGGGGTGGGTTGTGATCAAGCCGTTGTAAGAAGCATACATGGTCAATTCTAGGTGTTGTAGGTATTGACTGTAGTGCCGCGCGGCACCGAACGGAAGCTGGATCCGTCGTCCAAGTACTGTGACCGAAAAGACGAAAGACTGATTATGATAAATTAGTGTGTTCATGTCCCCAACGAGCATGTTTTGTGCCTTGGTTCAGCTCAGACAGGTCCACCCCGCTGCCTGTGACCGGAAAGGAACAGCACCGACCCGCATGTTCGACCGCAATCATAGCTGTTGGCACGATTCAAGGAAATCACATGCAAACACTTTACCAGTTCAGCCAAAGATACTATGGTATGCTTTTGAACCTGCCTTGAAAGCCCCACCACTCCCCCAGTGGGAGTGCTTTTCAACCACAACCAGTCTATTAATGTCACACCTGTGACTTTGGATCTTGAAAGGTTATGCCAGTCGTTCATTGATGTTGCGGAGAGCCCAACCTGCACACAATTGGCTCTTGCAGCGGCACAATTGCAAGAGTGCTGGCTTCCCGTCTTGAAGTGTAAGCCATGCTGGGACAGTCTCTGAATGTCTGCGCCACCCACCCCCTTCAGGTTTGTTATTTTCTGAGTTCAATCCCTACATGGTCCCTAGTAGGCTCTTCCTTGCCTGAGCGCCCCCCCCCCTTCGGTGGGCTCATAACGTGTCGGTGGTGGTCAGCTGGCTCAGCAGAACAATGACGGGATTGGTGCTTTGTGGTTGACAGGATGACTGGAAGGGTTGTCACGGGCCATAGGTCATGAACGGTACGCACACAAGCACACACACTGGCCGGGCTCATGGGAATGCAGCAAGACAGTAGCTGCCTTGCGTGAGGACGATGGTGTGTAAAACACAAAACACACATATTTCAAAATGAAGGACCTGCTCAACACCCACAACCTCAGGGTTCAGCAGCACCTGGGCTGGCTGGAAACCACTGTTGCCAATCAATGGCAGCACACAGCTGCCTTCGCATTTTGCCACGCAACATTGTAATACAAACAACCACAAGCACAGCACACACAAAACCGTAGTACACAGCTGGGGCCTTGTACAGGCTCTCCAGGTTTGGGCATCAACAACAGAGTTGAGTTGAGTTGGTCAACGGAAACACAGATCGGCACAAAGCTGGCAGTCAGTCAATCAATACAGGGGCCAATCGGTGGGGCTGGCAGAAACAGCATGACGAACAGGCACAGATGTAATGAAATATGAGCTCAAGAGGCTGTGACAAAACAGAACCTCGCACAAAAGCTGACATTAGCTGCAAGCACAGCTATGGACCAGTAGCCGTGTCGACTGCGCTATGACTAACACGCAACCCCAGAATCCATGCAGAGCGCAGCAGTCTGAAGTCCACAAGGGGGTACTATGATTGACACTTCAGCTGAGGCAATGGGGTTGCTGCACCCACAGACAGCACTGCTGCTCTCCTTTTGGGAGGGGCATGCTGCAAGACAGCGCTGCTGTCACTGCCACTTGTGGCTCGCAATCAGCAACCCCTGAACTTCAAGAAGAGCCTTTGCTGTCAATGAATTATGCTGATGACGTCATCATAGTGAGCAGACTCACGCTGATGACTCATCTTGCAGAGCAGCAGATCACTTTGTGGCCATGTTGAAGCGCCTCTGACTGGCTGTGTCAACGCCCCTCAGCTGAGCGTTGTCGTTGTAGGCTCCTGGCATCCTGCAAGAATGGCAGGCACATGCCAGCACAACAGCACAGCACAATGTAGCTCAGCACGGTACGATTTGACAGCAGTTGGTGATGGGTTTCAGCTGGTGTTGAGCCGTACGCTTAGATGAGAGTGGTTGCTGCCTGCCAGCAGAGTTTGCTGTGAAGCAACAGCCAGTGCAACTAAGGTGGCCAGTGGCGGTGGAGTCATTTGCTGTGTCCCTACATGCCACATTGTGACATGCTCAACCCCCATGACAAACAGGCAAGGCGAGGCACCTCGTATGCATCTGCCTTTTGACATGACAGCAGTGTGTACAGCTTTCCAGGACCAGCACAAGCTGCACACCATGGGCAGCACCATTCCTCAACTATCCTCAGCCGCGCATTCAGCACCAAAGGCCCCAGCACTCACCAGAGTGCAGGTCCCACATGCAAAGGCACCTCAAGGGCAATGGCCATTGACTTGACAGCTGTTTTGTCTGCCTTTCCAGGCACAGCTGTAAACTCTGGCAGGTGCCCTCAGCTACAATGCTCCGCCGTGTTGTTATTGCTGAACGATTTCGACACTCACCAGAAGGCAGGTCCCACATGGAAGGGTTGAAACACATTGGATCCTTGGCCCATGTCCCAACCATCCAATTGCAGCATCTTCCTGGCTGGTGGTGCAGCCTTCACTGGTGCAGTGGCTGCAGGAACCTTGTTGTCAGCGATTGGGTCATAACAGCTGGCAACTGTGAGCAAGACAGCGGCATAGAGAGGCGTGAGCAAGACAGTGGCATAGAGAGGCAGGTTGTGTGAGTGGTGAGGTGTGTTAACAGGGCCTAGAACGCTGCGCGCAGCGTAAAGTACCTCTTGAATAGCATGAGTGCCTCATTGCTGCAGCAAAGATTGTGCGTGTGTGAGATGATGTAAGGTATCAAGCATGGTGTGTTGGAGCTGCAGCTACAGAACATGGCCCCAGCCAACAAGCCATACTGGCCCTGCATGGCTGCTGCTGTTGTTGCTGGGTCTCTGCTGCTGTCCTGTGTCTGTGGCACACACGCATTGCCAAGGAAGAATCAAAAGTATGCTTGTGTGGTGCCTATGCCACGCTGTGAGTGCCTTCTAGTTGGTCAGCACAGTTTCCTGCTGCATGGTACGCTTGTACTGCTGTGTCTGCAGCTCCTGTCATGCTGCTGGGAGTCAGCAGCGTGCCACAGGCAATACTGCAGTACTTCTAGCATGCACGTACCCGCAATGATCGCCACCAGCAGCAGCACTTTCAAAATTCTGGAGTAAGTCATCGCTCAAGAAGGCAGGTGATGGTGCTGGAACCTCTGCTGTCGGCTCTGGCACTACTGCTGCTGCTTTTGAGTCAGGACCTGCTTGAAGACGTAGCGTCTGCAACAAACATTCAAACAACACGAAGATTCAGTTCTATTGCTGAATTGACACATCAATTGCGTGCATGCTTATGAGGGCAGCTTCAGCGGTCTCACCAGGTTTGACCGACTGACTGACAGTGGAAACCCAGTACTCAGTGTAACTTAGACATTTATAGCAGTTTTTGAACGCTTAGCAAGTGTCCACTCACCTGGTTGCTCTGAAATCCGGACACTTGCACTTTGGCGCGCGAATTTGCAAATGGCAGCAGTCGAGGGGGTGGCTGGTGCACTGATGGTGCGTGCTGTGTGCCGAAAAAGCCATGGGTGCCTAAATTTGAAAGCAGCATCTGCACGCGGGGGCGCGGCATAGTAGGCACGCTCACACTTGACGATCGAAGCTGCTGCGGCCTGCAGCAAGCGTCGCTGCCATCCAGCTGGATGCAGCCAGGTCTCTCATATTGGTGGCCTATCAAAGCCCCAAGTCACAACATCTTCAGCTTGACAGACAGTGTCATGTGTACTATGCATACTGTACACGGTACGTACTGCTCCGCACAAACTCACAAGGTTACAAAGCCAGAGCAACGCCACAACAGTATGTACACACGATACCTGACGATACAGCCAAACATTACGTAAAGAAGCCGAAATGCAATCTCATTACTGCTCCTCCTGCTGCTCTGTGCTGACTTCACCACTGCTGCCAGCTGCTGCTGCTGCCACTGCTGTCCCTAGAGGTAGGCCATACACCTCAGACCACACTCCCTGTGGCATCAGGACATAAATACAGACAAAAACAAACGAAACAGCAGCAGGACATACCCATACAATGTGTGTTAGCGATCCAGTCCCTTTGCAGAACCAAGATTGTTCTAGTGCCGCACTGCTGCTCTTGCCGCAACTGAGTTCAGACCTGCTGCCTTTTCGTACAGCATCCACTAGCTGCACCCAAACGGTTCAGTCCAGCAGCTGCACCCCACCCAGTAACAACGTGTTCCATTCATGTTGGCATCAAGCACAAAAGCTGAACCTTTCCCGTTCCCTCCTTTCACCTCCTGCCCCCGCCTCACCTTCCACGCGTACACTCCCACCAAGGCAACCACATCAGCAGAGAAGATGAATGGGAAGCTTTTCCACACAAATGGCAGGATCACATTCATCAGAGGCACCTGTGCAACCAAACCAGCACACATCAAATGCAGATCATTGACTCTGGCACAATGCACAACAAAGCCAGATTTCCAAAGCTGCATTCACATCAAATACTCCGTCAGCTAACACTGCGTGTCACCATCGTTATGGCTGCCCTCATTCCATAGTAATCACTCTCATGCTGTGAACTTGGGTCTATCATGCAGTTGAAATTCAAGGTTCTAGCTGGGAAACTTCCTTGAAGCTCCACAGCAAGAAACTTGCATTCCAACAGCATGATAGACCAAAGTTCACAGCATGAGAGCGATTACTACTGTGTTTGCACACTCCCACTTGCATCAACTCACCAGCAGGAACAGCAGGTTGAGTGCATCCTTCTCCCTGCACAGCAGCAGCAGCAGCAGCAGCAGCAGCAGCAGATCAGGCGGCAACGCATTTCAGCGACCCCACGCCTGACCCACGACCCAAGCAAGCGCAACAGCCACTGATGCACAGCAACAGACACACTTGCGCAGGCCTTGAAACGGACGACGCAGGTGCACTGACTGGCACGTGCGCTAGCAAGGTAACACAGGAACCCTGGTGTCAGGGGGCTGGAGACATACCCTCATTGACAGAGGCTAAGAATCCTGCAACACCCCAACGAGCTGCCCCCCCCCCCCTTATGTGATGCGTACCTGGGTGTGCACTCCTTAGCACGCAGTGAGGGGATGGTGAACATCCTACAGCAGCAGCAGCAGCAGCAGCAGCAGCAGCAGCAGCAGCAGCAGCAGCAGCAGCAGCACACAGATGCTTCAGTGTCACCTCATTAAACATGCACCATGGCTTACTTACCCTGATTGAATTCTGGCAATAGAACCCAGGTGCAAGCTGTGTCTCAACACACACAACTTGATGTCCATACACACAGCTAGGTGGCTGCTGGCAGCGAACCACAAGAGGCACTGACCAATATTGGTCCCAAGGTCCCAAGCATGAGCAACAACTCTCTGCACACACCTTCGCTGAACCAAAACCTATGTTGTCATTGGGGTCCAACAACATCCCTACTGCAGCTCAGACCTAAACCTGACCCCGACCTTGCCCCGACCATGAAACAAGGGTCTGCTCACCAGATGCTCCACATACCCATCAGCCGCGCAATATTGGGGTCATCACTTGGAAATATGACGTTATATGACAACAGGCCGCCAGCTACCACCGCCAGCCACGCTTGCACCTCAAAAATCTACGTCAGCAGCAGCAGCAGGACAACGGTTGTTGCAGGATGGCAGCCGCAGCCCCAGCAGCAGCCAGGCAAAGCATAACATAGCAGAAGAGGTAAAGGGCAGCTTGCTGGGCTTATGCAGACACCAAAAGCATGCACGGCTGTTGCTGTTGCTGGCATCAATGATGTTCTGTTGCTGCTTTTTGCCTGGTCACACACGATGTCGCAGCGACATTGCGAGTACTGCTGCTGCTGCTGCTCCTACTGCTGTCACCCTATTGCTGCTGTGACCCTGCTGCTGCCGAGCCCCATTGCTGCTGTGCTGCTGCTGCTGCTGGAGCTGCTGCCAGCCTGACCCTGCTGGCCCCTCTCCCCTGCTGTGGCTGCTGCTGTGTTGTCCTGCACGTTTTACAGCACGCAGCACTTGACTGCTACCAATGCTTTTCCCAGCTGCAGCTGGTATCCATCGAAAACCCCTGCTGCTGTGCAGCGTGCGGCCGGTTGTTGCTGCTGATGATGCTGATGCCCTGTTGCTGCGGCTGCTCCTGCTGCTGCCATGCCGCTGCCAAAACCTGCTGCTGCTGCTGCTGCTGCTGTCACCCATACCTGCCTCTTGCCGCTGCCTTGCCATCCCTCACACGGCACAGCACGCTGTCGCTGCTGTGCTGCCGCTCAGACCCTGCAGCAACTTGCTCTGCTGCCGCCCTGCTGATACTCTGCTGCTGCTGCTGCTGCTGCCGCTGCCGCTGCCGCTGCCGCTGCTGCTGCTGCTGCTGCTGCTGCTGCTGCTGCTGAAGCGCCACTCACATTGTACAGCACGCTGCCCTTGACAGCTGGGTTCTTGGTCTTGCCCGATGCGCGTGGTGCGAAGGTGCTGGCAGTCTGACGCGTCAACTTGCTCAACTGCTTGTCCAGGTTCACTGTGCTGTCTGCGTGTGCAAGTGGTGGTGGTAGTGGGTGGGGAGGGAGGGGGCGTATCATCTGATTGGTTGATTGTCTGGGAGCAGTGCGTATGTATGGTGACATGGTGGTAGTGGTGAGAAGGATGGTGAATATGGAAGGGGTTGGGGAGCCTGTCTGGTGACTTGGAGGTAACAAGGATAACATAATTACATCGTGACCCAGCACACACATGGCCGGCAACAGCCCACTTGTACCAACTTTTGACAGTGCTGTTGCGAGGCAGCAGCGTGGTCAAGTCTGTGTGTGTGGTGGACAGCACGGCATGCACCTTTCTACACTCCAAGCCCCACACAGGTGTTTGCAAAGCGCAGTGATACATACACGATGTAAACTGCCCGGGAATCACAACGCATGGCAGGACCCCAGCAAGGCATGAGAATCACACCCACACACCTGACTCTGCACTCTGCTGCTGTTGCTGCTCCTCCACAGCTCTGCATACCAGGCTGCGACTGGATCCAATCCTGGCAACTCCATGAGGCGTCAGCGACTTGCAGGAGGCCGAAATACGTGATGTAGCCACTCTGCTGCTTGCTGCCAACTGCATCTTGACCAGTGGGTTGCAAAGTAGACAGCACGAGTGGGAGGGCCCGCTTTCTTGTGGCCGACACAAAACACCAAACTATAGCATGACTTTGCAGGCGCAGAGCAATTGGAGCCAGATCCTTTTCCTACAATGACTAAACCTTTGGATGACAGCTTCCCGAGGACCGGACGTTTGCACCATTCAGTTGCTGCCGATGCTACATTTGCGACTTCCACTGTGATCTGTCAGCGTTCGAGCTTCAGCAGCGTCATTTCGGCAGCAGCATTGCCGGGGCAAGGTGTCTGTTGCCTGTTTCTGTTATCATTTAGCTGATCAGTACAACACAAAACACACCTCAAGTCTCCCGTCTAGCCGAGATGACGCCCTGCTGACTGCCGTCCTGAGCAGCTCAGATCACATCTTACAGGATGCAGTTGGCTCCTGCCAGCGCTTGTTCAGGCCATCTGGCTCCTCAAAAGCTGCAGCAGAATCTGGGAAGCTCTTACAGGGCAGCTAGCTGCATCCCACAGCAAGGCAGGAGGCAATCCGTGCTGCTGCTGCCACATGCCTGCAGCATTGGACAGCGGCAGCATGTAGGGACACCGCCTCAGCTAGGCAGCAGCTGCAGTAGCAGACGCATCAGCAGCAGCCGCAATCACTGGCACAAGTCATCATGCCGAGCAGCAGCCAGCTCTCAAGACAGCAGCGGCAGTGCTGGCGATCAGCAGGAAAATGCGTCGGAGCCCCTGCAGCAGCAGGAACTCCAACAGCAGCAGCAGCAGTGGCAACAGCCACAACAGCAGCAGGTACAGCCCACACAGAGGCTGTTGTCGCTGCTGGGGCGGGCAGTTGGTCCAGCGGTTTTGCTGGCCTTTGCAGCAGCAGTTTCCCCTCGGCCCAGCCATGCAGCAGCAGCATCAACTAGCAGGTGGGTTTTTACAAGGCTTTAACAGGACCTATCAACTCTGGCAGGGCTGTCGAGCAGCAACGACGAGAGGATGATTGTGTGAAGCCCTGCTTGTGCCTGTCTGCATGGTGACGGTGTGCAACAAAAAGCAAACCCCTCAATGCCTGTGTGTTGTGTTCAGATGCCTGCATTCCATCATTAGAGTCAACGGTGTAAATTTCAAAGCAAGCAAACCACCGTTCTCAGCTGCTTATCTTTGTCAACTTGTCAGTGTTATCAATGGTTCATGGGGCCTATTCAAAAGTGAACACTCTTGGAGGTGTTCCACACACATATATATGTTTTCAACCTTTCCATCCCCTTCCATGCTGTGCCACTTCCTGCAGATCGCCAGTGGTGACGCTACAGCAGGACAGCAGCAGCAGCAGCAGCAGCAGCAGCAGCAGCACCGGCAGCAGCAGCCAACACAGCAGCAGCAGCAGTCGAGGCTGGTCCTTGTCGGGCTATGGGGACCTGGCAGCAGCTGCTGTTGCCCCAACAGACACCAAGCCCAGCAAGCAGCAGGTGGCAGCAGCCGTCAGGTACGCCGTATGAGCTTGGGCTTTTACTTTGTTTCCTACTTCAATGATGTACATCCATTTATGTTGGCCTTGTAGAATGCAGCACGTATCCAGTCCACCAACTGCACCAAACATCATCTGATGCTGCCTTTGCTGCCACCAATGCGCCTCAGATGCCATGCGCTCACAGCGCTTGCTGCTAACCACAGCAGCCTCCAAACTGCTGTAGTTGCTGCTGCCGCAGCTGCAGCTGGCACCCTCTTGCTGCTGCACAGAAAATCAGTAAACAGCATGGGGCATGGCAACGCTCTTCGCTGTGTATGTGCTTTAATCTCTTTTTCGTTAGTCGTTGCTTACTCTTCACATGCAGTACTGTTTCTTCCATGCTGCCAGTACATCAGCATTTTCTGCCGGCCACACCGCGTATGTTTTACTCTCTGCGCGCCGCCACCTCTTTTGTTGTTGCTGCCACAACGGCAGGTCTGAATCAGACCTTCAACGCCTTCTGCATAGGCTGCTGCTGCCGCCTTGTTTTGCTGTCACCCTTTGAGTTATGCATCGCTGACGTTTTATCGCTGTTCAAATTGTCTTGCTGCTCCGCTGCAACACGCAGGTCTGACCCAGACCTTCAACAGCTGATAGCCAACCACAAGAAGGCTTGGTACAAGGCACACCCGGAGCGTGCGGGGTCTGGCGTATACGAGGCGCGGCTCAACAGCCAGCTAGGCATCCCACTGGACTTTGACAGCCTCAACACCAGCATGGTGTACGCACCAGGGGACGTGGCCGACAGGTGCGTTGTGCTGGGCTTGGTTGATAAATGCAGTAGGGTTTTGTGTAGAGCCTCTATAATAAGTTATCTGATAAGTTATCTTGGGATGCCCGCTTGTGGGCAAACTAGAGGGGCCCGATTGTAGTCAACTGGCCATGCACACTGGTGGCTAGGGCCTAGTTTGTATGAGGCGCCGCTCAACAGCCAGCTGAGTATTCCGCTGGACTTTGACAGCCTCAACACCAGCATGGTGTATGCTCCTGGGGACGTGGCAGACAGGTGCGGCTTGCCTGCTGTTTAGCCTTGCAATCTGGGGTGGTAGGTATACTAGAGGAGTTTGGAGTGTCGCGGACCAACCAAGCACACTGGCGGCTAGGGGTCTCAGATAAGCACACCGGTTTTGCACGAGGGGTCAACACGAGCATGGTGTACGCACCTGGGGACGTGGCAGACAGGTGCGTTGTGCTGGGCTTGGTTGATAAACGCAGTAGGTTCCACTGTGTAGAGTTGGCTTGGGAGCCCTGTTTGTGGGTATACGAGAGGGGGCTGGAGTGTAGCCAACTGGCCATGCACACTGGCGGCTAGGGGTCTGGTGTGTACGAGGCGCGGCTCACAGATTTTTCTTCTTCCGCGGGCTTATGCTGTGCTCACAGGAGGGACACGGGTCAGATCTACACATTCCTCATTGCCATGCTACAAGAGAGATACGGATATCGTATGTCGTAGACACTGTGTGTTCGACCCTACTAATGGCTGTAACCCTGTGTGTGCCAATGTCCGTGCAGGAAAGACAAGGGTCAGATCTACACGTTCCTGAATGCCATGCTGAACCAGTATGACAACGAGGACTTCGACCTGGGCATCAAACAGTTCCTCATCGAGCAGGTGTGTGTGTGTGCTGTTTTTGGTTTCGACTGAATATATTCATCAGTTAGTTTCAATTGACTAAGTTTGATAATCAAACTAGTAAAATAACCACCTCAGTTCACATGCATAGAGGACTTTAACCTGGGCATCAAGCAGTTCCTCATTGAGCAGGTGTGTGTGTGTGTGTGGGTGGGGGGGGGGGAGGGGTGTTTGTTTTATTGCGACAATGGTTCATGCTGCAACGATGGCTTTTGCTGTGCAGGTGTGTCTATATTGTCACAACCATTGAGGCCACGATATTTTGCTGACTGCTTCTGCAGACAAGTAGGTTGTCTCCAATGCTGTACATCGTGCTGTACTGTACTATCGTACTGTAGTCAATGTGTCTTGTACTGTACTGCACTTGTCTGTCCTGCAGCAAATCCAAGAGGACATGGAAGATGGTCTTGACAAGAAGGGGGACAACAAGGACTTTGAGGAGAAGCTGGCAGAGCAGCTCTTTGCAGACGAGAACACACAGAAGATCCAGGTGTGTGTGTGGGGGGGTGGGGGTGGGGGTGGGGATCATGGGTGATAGTGGCAGTGCAGCCATTGTGGGTGTGTAGACACAGCAAGTGCATTCAGCCAGTTGTGTGGGGGGGGGGGGGGGTGCATGGGTGAGGTTTGCAGAGCAGCTCTTTGCTGACAAAAACACACAGAAGATCCAGGTAGGCGCGTGCATGGATGTTTTCATGTTGTTTAATCATCCTTCAATCGTGCAGATGCATCAAAGTGACATCCCTGATGGCGCCTTCACCACTGAGAGGTTGAAGCGGCGTGCATGACTTTACTTGAACAGCAACTTACTGACATATTTATGTATTACTCTCACTCCTGCAGATGCGTGAGAGTGACATCCCTGATGACGCTTTCACCACTGAGAAAATGGAGGAGGCCAACTTGGTGATGGGCCCACAGTCCAGCCTGTCGACTGCATGGAGGGTCAATGAGCACCTGCAGGAGCTGGCATACACACAGCTCTGGTGGGTTGATACTGCGGGGTACTGGTTGGGACTTCCAACTGGGACGGACCCAGACGTCGCCATGGGACACTTCAAATGTTTGTTCCCGGGTGCTTGGCGCGATTGCGTTCACTTTCAATCTCAGTGTCTGAAAGCAGCTGCTGCATCTGACATGTGTGATGGCACAGCATGACGCAAGTGCTGTCTGTGTGGCGGACACGGAGCCTGATGTGACTATTGCCTGCAGGACGCTTGTGGGTGAGGGCCATGTGGATGCGCTGCGTGTGTACGGCCCAGAAGGCAACACAGCCATCGTCACACTCAAGGCCAGCGCACCAGGCGGTGCACGCCAGTGCAAGGTAGGCGGCAGGTTTCCTTTGCACCATGCTTGATGTCTGCAGCAAGAGCAAGGCATGCAGACTGCCTTTTCTGTCCTGAGTCAGTGCCGCACCAGTGTGACGTGTAGCGTCATGGTGTGTTGGGCTGGAACAGGGCTGGCAAGGGATGTCCAACCGGCAGTGTTTTCCTGGTCTGGGGAGTTCATGAAAGAGGTGCAATCACCCAGTAGTGAGGGAGTGTCAGCACAGAAGCGGTGGTAATTCACCTCGTATGCTGCTGCATCCCCCCCCCCCAGAACATCTTTTACAGTAGTCAGCCTCAGGACCCTGGCGCCCAGACACAAACTCAGGATATGCTCCATTCATGATGCCATTCCATGTCCCCATCTTCGTGCCTTGTCACGTGTGGTCCTTGCCCCAGACCCGGACCTAGCAGAGTACCTGCTGGTTCACGGTCGGATGGTCAGCAGCAGTGTCCAAGCTGCCACAACCCCCGCTCTAATCTCACTGCCCTCCCCTGCCTCTCCCCTCGTCTATCTTTTCCCAACACAGGTGGTCCTTGCACCAGACCCGGACTTGGCAGAGCACCTGCTTGTTCACGGCGTGATGGTCAGCAGCAGCAGCACTGAGGGCAACCGACTCCAACGAGCCTTCCTCATCCAGATCGCTCGCTACACCATGCCTTTTGTGGTGATCAGCGCGCTGTTCTGGCTGCTTCACACTTGGATCCTGGACCCTGTGCCGAACCAGTTCAGGAGGCGTGAGTTCATCCGGTATCGGCGGGAGATCCTGCATGTGGGGACGAAGCTGAATTTCAGGTCGCCGGCACGCCAGGTGCGTCATGGCACAACTTGTGTGTGCAGGATGGGGGCTTTCGTGTGGGTCATGCAAATTTGCTTTGTCGTCTGCTCGCCAGGTTTGTCAGGGTGCAGCTGTACATTTGGGCGGTAACTGTCCTTGTTATATGCAGCCCTTCCACTTTGTTGCGTGCACACAATTGTGAATGTATGCGGTCCCTGCAGCACACGTGTGTGCTTTCCATTGTGTGTGACACGCAGTCTCAACATGCTGGCAACATATGTGCGTATGTGTGTTTCCCGTCTGCGTGTGACCTGCAGGTGTTCATCGACACCACTGGGCCCGAGTTCATCGGCTGGGATGACATCAACGGCATTGACGAGGTGCGTCATGCCATGCAACACCACTGTCAGCATGGCTGGCTTCATTCACTGTGGCGGTGTGCTGGCAAGCAGTCTGTAAGCTTGTGCGCAGCTGCCTGCACAGGACTTCTCCTCAGCACGAGCGACCCGATTCCTGCATACTTCACACTTCTTCTTACACAGCATTGCCCATCTTGTTCTGCTCAAGATGCTTCACTGTTTCCGGGTTTCAAGGCTCAAGAAGTGATGTGTGAGTGTTGAGTGGCTCATTTTGTCCACCGCAGGTCAAGGACGAGATTGAGGAAATCATCGACTACCTGAAGAACCCCGCGCTGCTGCGCCTGCGTGGTGTCAGCCGCATCGGTGGTGTGCTGCTTGCCGGAGCTCCTGGTACCGGAAAGACGCTTCTTGCGAAGGCCATCGCTGCAGAGTCAGGCGTCAAGATGTTCACCTGCTCCGGTACTGACTTCTACGATGTCTACACCGGTGTGGGAGCTCGTCGCATCCGTGAGACGTTTGAGATGCTGCGGAACTTTGCACCTGCCGTGCTTTTCATCGATGAGTTCGATGCACTTGGTGCTGCTCGCGGTGCTGCTGCTGCTGGCGATGAGAGTGCGAGCATCATCAACGAGATGCTGGTGCAGGTGCGTCGCGCTGCATAAATCGTTCATCGGCAGCATTTCAGTTCGCAGGCCCGCCAGAACTGTTTCCTGTTGCTCTACTGAGGTCTGGAGACTCCTTGCACAGCCGGATATATTCATAAACTTCAAAAGCACGCCATCAGCTGGCCTGCAACACAGTAATGGACGCATGCAGCTGGCAGGCATCAACTGACTGTGCAATGTTGCCTTGGTACCTGCAGATGGACGGGTTTGAGGACAACCGTGGTCTGGTCGTCCTGGGTGCCACCAACAGGCCTGGAGCCATCGATGCTGCGTTGATCCGCCCAGGGCGCTTTGACCGCATCATCTACATGCCGCTGCCTGATGCACCTGGCCGCGCAAAGATCCTGCAGGTACGCTTCATGCAGCGATTGCTGCTGTTGCTGGCGGCAAACCAAATGCCTTATGGACTCTATTTTTTTATGATTCATCCCGGGCCCTGGGCCAAGAGGGCGCGTAGTGTCAGAGGAGTAGGTCCCATCGGGGCAGGTAGCTTCAGAAGGCAGTGGCGTTGCATGTTGCCCCGCAGACAGCCAGCTGCACATAGAGCCGATTGCCCACTCACGGTCGGCGGACCTGCATTAGTGTCAGGCTACCATGTGATATGCACTGGCAAGTGTGAGGCTGGCAGATGCCTGTGCATAAGGTGCCCCAGCAGGCACTGCCTCCGGGAGTTGTGCAGGCCGTTGGCCGGATCAGTCATGTAAGCATTGACGTGCTGGGTGTGTGCTTGTGCCTTGCAGGTTCATGCGCGCAACAAGTCGGTGGACCCCACAATCAACTGGGAGGAGGTGGCACGGTCGATGAGCGGCTTCACAGGTGTGCACCCACGCTGATACTTTGTTTGCCAAAATGCTGGCGTGGTGCTGTCGTATTTCTGCTTGCAGTCAGCCTCGGTCCAGGCACCCACATGTACGTGTGTCAGTTTTGCAGTATGCCTGCATTGCTGGAAAGACTGCCACAACACTGCTTCAAGACTGAGTCAAGATGGCAGGCTCATAGGATGAGTTGTGTCTGTTTGGTGCGTCCAGGTGCTGACTGCATGGGTCTGATGGCGCGTGCTGCGCGCATGGCTGCGCGTCAGGGCCGTGAGGCCATCAGTGAGGACGACATCTACGCAGCAATGGAGAACAAGGCCATGGAGGCATACGCGGTGAGTGCATGAGGGGTGCCTTCATGACATGTATCTACATCTTCGTTTATCATGACATGTAGATGTATGATTCGTGCTGCCATGGTACAGAAGGTCGTGGAGGCATGCTATACCACACCTGGTTCAGGCGCCGAGTGAAGGCCACGTCGCTAATTCACTTGGCAACCTCAAACCTCAGTTGTGCTGGGCGCATTGGTTTGTATCACCTTGACGATGGAAAGGAGACACGCAGCCATGTGGACTGCAGGAAGGCCAGACAATGCTTCTTATCTAAACTGTTCCTCACACTGTTGCCTTGCCCCTTTCACACTGTAGGAGGTGACCGGCCTGCCGCAGCCAGGGTTCAGTGGGCTGCAGGACCCTATTCCCTTGACATTGCGTAAGAGCATTGCGGTGTACGAGGCAGGCAAGGCCCTCATTGCCTACATCACCCCGGAGTATGACGAGATCGCTCGTGTCTCAATCTGCCCCTACAACATGGTGACAGGTGTGTGTGTCTGTTGGGGCTGGGGTACTACAGAAACATGCGAGCAGAAACGTAACGTACACGGTAACCCGTATGCCTGCAAAGTTGTTCAACGTTCGAAGCCTGTCAGTGGTGTACGGGCTGCAAGCCTCATGTGTTTAAGTCACCGGCACATGTCTCAACCTCTCCCTGCAGCATGGTGTGTGTTTGGTATGTAGACACAGGGAGTGCATCCAGCGTATGTGTTGGCAGCCAGCAAGATGTGGTTCCTAACACCCTTCACGAGTTGAACTAGTGCAGCATTGCAGCAGTTTTGTCCGGTACTAAATGTGCATGCCACACCTGTTTGTGTTGCCTCTCTGTGTAGGTTACACGCTTTCACACACAGCAACACGTACGTTCAGCTCAGACACATGCTGTGGCTGTTTGCTGTTGCTGCTTTGCAGGCTACACGCTGTTTGTTGAGGATGAGTCAGCTCGTGCAAACGCTCTGATGAGCAGGGGTGACATGGAGGGAGTCATGGTGGTGCACCTGGCAGGCCGCAGCGCAGAGAAGCTGGTCATGGGAGAGGGAGAGGTGCGTGGGAGGATTGCTTTGCTTCAGGTTGCACAGTGGTTTGGGGGGAGGGGAAGGCAGGGACAAAGACGGGGCTGGGAGTGTGACATGGAGGGGTGATGGTGGTGCACCTGGCAGGGCGCAGTGCAGAAAAGCTGGTCATGGGAGAGGGAGAGGTGTGTCCAATTGTTGAGGTGTGCACGTGTGGTTGTGTGTGCCACACACTGCAAGCTGGGACATGCCTGGTGGTGTAAGCAGCTGCCTCGTTATGTAAGCAGGCGTGGGCGTGCAAGTTTATCTATACGTTCCTGCCTAGGTTCACCCCACACACATGCAACCTGTCAACAGCCGTGAGACTGCCACACATTGGCACTGCTACTGTGTAGGCAGCTGGTGTTCCTGCTGGCGTTGAAATCGCTGCCGGCTTCTGTGCGCACTGCTGTTGCTTTCTGCCTGCAGATGACTGGCCTGTGCGCCGCTGACCTGTTCCATGCCAACATCGTGGCCCGTGAGATGATCTTGTCAGCTGGCATGGGCCGCAAGATCGGTGAGTGCATGGCGAAGAAAATGTACAGGGTCAGCTGCACCTTGGCGGACCCACTGCTTTTTTTACCCTGTGAAGAAGCAGAGAAGCACACTGCACTGCTGTTGTCCTTTGGGGTCCGTTGCTCTAAGTTTTCCCCGTCCCATTCATGAGGCCACAGCTGCGATGCAAGCACTCCCGACGTTGTGTGGATGTGTCTCGACTTGCAGGCCCCATGGACCTGATGCAGCTGCACCCCAAGGCCACTGATGATGGCGGCGACCTGCTGCGCCAAATGGAACCTAAGGACAGCGGCGAGCAGCAGGGCTACTACAGCACCACAGGTGGGATCATTTCCATGGCGATTGCTCTCTGTGCTACACTGCAAGAATCGTTGAGCGCACCCAGTCACAATGTCGCACTTACAGCCGATGTGCCGTGGCTAGTCCACCACAACAGGGGGGCTGCCTTTCATCTAACCTCCTTCTGAGCTTCAGTGTTGCATGTGCGTGCAGTACGCACCTTGGGGAGATTTCAAACGGCTGTACACGACACTACTGTATGTATGTGGATCTGCACCACAGACATGCACACCAAGATGGTGCATGTGTCACAAACCTGCCCACGATAGCAGCGCTCACACATGGTGGTACGATGTAATCTGTATGTCCTTGTTGTACCGCAGACATGCCCACGGAGATGGCTCGCACTGCCATGTCTGAGGTGCTGGAGCTCCTGGAAGCTGCTGAGGCCAAGGCCATGTACGGCCTGGCCATCAACTGGAAGCCGCTGCAGGCACTGACAGAGGCACTGCTGGACCGGGGAGTCCTGCAGGTGGGTCGACAATATGGTCTTCGTTGGGGCCCTGTCGCGCGCTTCCCGAGGGGTTTCCTGCTGTTTTTGTTGATCTTTCGGGGTATGAAAAGCTTGTGACTGATGCGCACAGAATGCTTGGCTGTGGCTTGCACCGGACAGGGGAGTCTTTCAGGAAGAGGGATGTTGGGGCGAGATGTTGGCGCCTTGTTGTTCTAGCAAAGCAGTAGAGCCAAGTGCTTTTGTCACAGGCTGCGCTTGGGTTCTGCTTTTTTAGGTCGTTTGGCTCAGGAGGTACTTGATCACCCCTGTAATTGTCACTCGCGCATCACACACTTGCTGCTTCTTATCGTCTGCGCATGCTGTCCTCACAGGGCAAGGAGGTCGCTCACATCCTGGAGAGCAACGGCATCGTCCACTTCCCCGACCCCTACACCCTGACCATCGCACAGCCAAGCACATGCTTGAACATCCTCATGAACATCCATTTTACTGGCACTTCCACTTCCACTCACTTCCTGCGCTTCCTGCATCTGTCTGCAGGGTAAGGAAGTGTCACACATTCTGGAGAGCAACGGTGTCGTCCACTTCCCTGACCCTTACACCCTTACTATCACACACCTCAGCACATGCTTGAACCACCCTGTTGTTGTCTCCGAGACGATGCCGTTGCTCTCCAGGATGTGAGCCACCTCCTTACCCTGTGAGGACAGCAGACGGACATATGCAGAAGGTGAGTCACGCGCAATTGACACTGTCACTCGCGCGTGACTCACCTTCTGCATATGTCCGTCTGCTGTCCTCACAGGGTAAGGAGGTGGCTCACATCCTGGAGAGCAACGGCATCGTCCACTTCCCCGACCCCTACACCCTTACTATCCAACACTTTAGCACATGCTTGAACACCCCCGTCACTGTCTCTGTTACTCACACATCACTCACTTCCTGCATCTGTTTTGCAGGGTAAGGAGGTGTCTCACATCTTGGAGAGCAACGGCATCGTCCACTTCCCCGACCCCTACACCGTCGGATTCGGCTGGGACAGCGACGGCAGCCTACTGTATCCTTTCAAGGAGAAGACAGCAGCCACCGCAGCAGCAGCAGCAACCGGCAGCGGGCAGCAGGGTTCTGGCCAAGAGGAGGGTGCCCTTGTGGGCGCAGCAGCGAAGACGTGGTTTGCGGGTACGGAGGATGACGCGCCTCGGAATGCGGACGGCAGCTTTAGGAATGGGTGGCACTGGAATATGCCGTATAAGGTGAAGAGGGATGTGCCGGACCTTTTCAGGAAGGAGGTGGAGAGGTACACTTCCTGATGGGGTTGATTTCGGACTGCTGGCTGGAGGTTGGGATGGTGTGGTTGTGCATGTCGGCTGACAGCGTTGTCACTTGGAACGGGGACTGTTCGTTGTGGACCGAGTGTGTTTGTGATTGTGGTGCTCCATAGGGGTGGCTGCTTTGATCAGTTCATGTGAGCAGGTACAGCAAGAAGCAAACTTTGCTGGGGTGGTGTGCAGAACGTTTTCAAGCCGTGTTGGAATGTCGGCTGGTCTGCCCTTGCTGATTCAGTTGGGGCTTCACATTTTCAAGTTGCAATCAGGGAATGCAGCCATTCCCTGTCAGGTGTTGCATGTTGTTGTGCGCCGATGTCTTCAAGCGCGTGGGTTGTTGCCATGCAGCACCCATGGAAGACCGTTCCTTCTCGTGCACTCTTGCCAGCAGCCCACACTGGACCAGCTTTCCCCACTTCCTGAGTGAGACGTCAACGCCAACTGAACAAAGGGGCAATTAAATGAACCTCAGTATATCTACAGGTGCGGCAAATGATGCATGTCACCTACAGTGGATCTTTGATGCAACATCCAGCCCAGCAGAAGGGCAGCAACTGGCCAGTTCATCAGCAGGAAACCAACACGTCAACACTGGGGCACAGCTGTGGCACTGTGGAAAGATCCCATGTTGTTGATCAACGTTCTGCATGTCGGATATGGAAGCCCCTTGCAGTCACCAGCACCATGTGTATGCCACATCAGCCGAGTGCCACCTTTGATTGCGGCACACGTATGAACAACAGTGACAATCTCCTAAGATTCCTGCTGAAGCAACAGGGCCAGGATCACACTGCAAGCCCTCAAACATGCCAACTGCCAAAGCGACCACCAACCGCCGCAGAACACTGTGGCACTGCATCCCCAACCCAGCACCGTGCCTGAGGCACTGGGCAACCTGACAGCTGCAAGCCATGAGCCACAAAAGGCTACTATCATGCGCAGCTGACGGCACTGAACTGCTCCATGAACTGGCCTGCTGTAGACCTTCAACCCTGCAGTACCCTACAAGTGGCGGCATCACAAGGCACCTCAGTGGGCATGATGGACACAGGCAGCTGCTTGGAAGGAGCAGAGCAGACGTCACAAGCGTCACAGGGGCTGTAGACTCTGCTTTCGGCCATTTATGTAACTGACAAGAACTGCCAGCTGTGGAAGTCAACTAGTCCCTTTGTACAACATTTGCAACTTCCCCACACCAGCACCGATTGTTTTCACATTCAGCTTCACATTCATGGGCATGGCACATGCAGCTGCCACGCCCATTCAGGTTGCAGGCGTGAGCTCTGTTGCGCGAGATATGCAGCTTGCAATGCCCCTGTCATCGCCAGACCATGGTGTTCGCCAGCAACCGCAAGTAGGCCCCAGCTGTGCTCTACTACTGTCAGGCAATAACACAGGCTAGCTCTGAGTCAGAGTATGCAGCCTGCATGGCCAAGCAAACATCCCAAGGTGCCACCGGGTGTGTGCTGGGGGGCTGCTCCCACTGGACTCACTTTGTGGTGCTCAGCAGGAGGCTCTGGCCTGGCCTGGCCTGGTCTGGCCTGGCCATGCCACTGCTTTGGGCTGAAGAAGGCTGTACCATCGCCAGCGCTGCTCTCAGCTGGGTTTCAATGCTGTTCATTGTGCTACTAGGAGCAGCTTGTGGGCCCCGTGTGGTTGGGGCCACCCAACCTGTTGCTGCTCACGTGACGGGTGCATCTGCCTCATCCGCTGCCGTCATGATGCCAGCTCAGCTTGCAACGGTTGCGCACCCCAACAGCAACGGTGAATGCTTCAAACTGGCCTGTTCCACAACAAGAACAGACAGCCACACAGCAGGCAGGCACAACACAACAACAGCAGGCTGCGGGTGGTCACTTAACTTCAAAGGTCAACAGCTGTATGCTGCAGTCACCACTGGCTAGTGGTATGACACAGTGCTGCTGAGGGCCAAGCGGTCCCAAATTTCACTGCAGCATGCCACATCCTGCGTGGACCTTGATAACAAAGATACCTCACAGAAGGCCTCATCGCAGCTTTGGATGACAGCAGCTTCACATGTTGTCAGCCAAAACATTGCCAAAAACTGCTGATACCCTGAGTGTGCACTCTCCCCCGCAACCCACACCACCAGCTGCCCGGGTCTACTTACATGCCGCATGAAGCACGAGAATGTTGGAAGGCCTTGCTTGCTTTAAATAAGCCGTTTTGCGTCACACTGAGGCAGCTGGCTTGTGCCCCAAGGCTGAACCACAACAAGGCTGTAGCATCGCCAGAAGAGCCGAGCGGTATATATGTGTTGCCCTTGGACATCTCTCAACAAGTTCCCAGCACCTTCTTGCCCTTTTGAATGTACCACCAGCAGTAGTTCTCGACCCTCTCCACCCGTTCCAACCTTGGACCTTCCACGGTGTTGCGTTAACAACGGCAGCGAAGGAAGTCTTCCAGCCCAAGTGTGTCAGACGAGCAAGAGACACAAGCAACAAGAAGTCCTTGGTGGTGCTTCCAAGGTCAGTTCATGCCTCTGCCAGCTCGTGGAGTCCTGTCCTGCTGCCTGCACCCGTATGCTACACTGAAACAAGTGCATTCACTCCGTAAACTTGGTTTCCTGTGACTGTATGCAGACCCGGAGCTGGGCAAACTTGGTACTCGACATCTCTCTGGAGCAGCTCCGAGCTGCGTGAAAGCTTGCAAGTCTGAGCTGGAAGGTGCTAGTTCCATTTCAGGTGAGTTCAGCAGTGTTTGGAAGCAGCGGCAGGTTCGCAGCAGCCGCAGGCTTCTGGCAAGCGTTGGATGGCTGGTTCAGCAGCAGCTGGGGTCAGCGGGGTTTGTTGTGTGGGGTGGCTGTCGTTTGGCTTACGCTGTGTAAACATCCGGGGCCCGGGTCACTTCACAGCTGCCATCACAGCATCAACAGCAACATATTTGGAGTTTAGGGGGGGTCCGTCCTTGAAAAGGCAGCAGCAGTGGGGTCAGCGGGGCGGGATGTGGGGGTGGCTGTCGTTGGCTTACGCTGTGTACACATCCGTTTGACGGGTCACTTCACAGCTGCCAACACAGCATCGACAGCAACAGATGTGGAGGAGGGAGGGGGGGGGGGTCGCTGGGGGGGGGGGGGGGGTATTGGCTTGATCCAACAGCAGCGAGGGGTCCAGCGGGGTGGGATGTGGGGGTGGCTGAGGTTGGCTTACGCTGTGTACACATTTGGGAGCCAAGTCACTGCACAGCTGCCATCACAGCATCAACAGCAACAGATTTGGAGGAGGGGATTTGGGGGGGGGGGGTGGCAGCTTGGTGCCAGCAGCAGCTGGGGTCAGCGGGGTGCGTTGGGTGGGGGTTGCTGTCATTTGGCTTACGCTGTGTAAACATCCGAGGCTCGGGTCACTTCACAGCTGCCATCACAGCATCAACAGGAACAGATTGGAGGAGGGGAACTTGGGGGCGCAGGGGGGGGGGGGGAGTCGGCCTTCAAACGGCAGCAGCAGTGGGGTCAGCGGGGCGGGATGTGGGGGTGGCGTCGTTGGCTTACGCTGTGTACACATTTGGGATCCAAGTCACTGCACAGCTGCCAACACAGCAATGGACAGCAGCAGTTTTGGGAGGAGGGCGCTGAGGGGTGGGGGTGCGTGGTGCAGCAGATGGGTCAGCGGGGTGTGACGCGGGGTGTTTTGCTTTTGTCTGGTCAGCAGTTTAGGGAGGGAAGGGGTTTGCTGAGGTCTGGCTTACGCTGGCAAGCATCGGTGCGCACCGGCCACTGGCATAGCTGCCGACCTCAGCTAGTGACAGCAGCAGTCATGGGAGATTGGGGGGGTGGGGGGGAGGGCAGCGGGATTGGGGGTGGGGGTTGCTGGGGGGGGGGGGGGGGGCAGCAGCAGCGCTGGGAACAGCAGCAGGGGTTCAGTTGTGGTCTGGTTTACGCTGGCAAGATCGGTGTCCGGTCCTCTGGAATCCAGCTACAGACACAGCATGCTTGGCAAGCAGCAGCAACAGCACTGGGAACAGCAGCAAGGGTCCGGGGGTGCGCGGGGGGTGGGGGGATGGGCCAGTGCATTGTCAGCAAGTCGGCAGGTGTCACAGCTAGAGGGCTCATGGTGTGTGTGTGGGGGGGGGGGAGCTGAACTTGTTGGCAGCATTGTCGGCTCAGCAGGTTGAAGTGTCAGTCGCCAGCCTGCATGGTGCATGGAGTGGATGTAGGCAGCATCAGGGTGTACAATAAACTCTAACCCCCTAGCGCTTTTGCCCCAACCCTACACCCTGACGCCAGCATCACCGCAGTGTCCGTGCAGCCTGGGCTCCTGGCATTGGTCTTTGGGGACCCTAAACCCTAAAGCCCTGCATGTGGTGCCGTGGCTGCTGCCGTTTGCCCTTGCACGCGAGCATCCTGGACAGCTAAGTCCTTCCCAGTTGTCACCCCAAGTACCAGCCACATCACCAATGTGAGTGCAACCTTCCAGTGCTGTGCAGCTGCTTCTTAGCTTGGTGCAAGCCACAGCGACAGGTGCTGCAGCACTCCTGACAGGCCCTGGGTGCGCTCTAGGGGCCTTTCATAGGAAGGCATTGCTTCGTGCAATGCGGTGCATGCCAGCCTTGGCCCGGCCACTGGGGTCAGCCAAGGCTGCTAGCCTGTGGGGCGGCAGGTTTCACCCCACAGGACCAGTGTCAGCTGTATGGGACCAGCCTGCCGGCCGCCTGTCGCCTTTGCCCCCGACTGTACTGACTGGTCAACAGAGCACCTAAAGCTTGCACCATTAGTGCGCTTTTATGCGGGCCTATGGAACCAGCTGGCAGTTTTGTGAGGGAGGCCTGCCAAGCCCGGCAACCTTGGCAAAGCCTCACAGCACACCTCACTGCCTGTGTCTGCTCCAACCATGCCAGTTGTACTGCGCGCCACACACTCTCACACTTTGATACTGATGGGTTGGCTCTTGTCTGCTTGCTGTCTCGCCTGACGTGTTATGGCTTTGTATGCGTATGTTGCTGCTGTTTGCTCGTGTGCGTCACGGCGGTTTCTGGCGAGGGATGATGGCTGTTGACGAAGTACGGTTGGGTGCTCCCGTCCTTCTCACCAACCGTCAGGCTGCAGACTGGCTTGCTCAGGTATGTCAAATCAATTCAAAGTTACACCTTGAGCTATGAAGCCTAAGAGCCCATGCCAGCCATTCACTGAAATCACGGAGATAGTAGAACAAACCAGAAGGAACAAATGTGGCACATGTGGGGAAGGAGGGGCCCTTTGCAGCCATGCAGAATGTGAGGCATCCTGGGACTCCTGGGGTCCTGGCATTGGGCTATGGTGTGTTGTAGGCAGTAGGCAGTAACAGCATCTGTGGCAGTAGCACAGCGCTTGCATGCTCCTGGGGTCCTGGCGTCGGCTATGGTGTGTAGTAGGCAGTGGCAGCATCTGTGGCAGCAGTACATTGCTTGCATGCTCCTGGGGTCCTGGCGTCGGGCTGTGGTGTGTTGCTGAGCTGCTGGAGCAAGCAGCCAGCGACACCATGGCGTGGCAGGTTCGATTCCTGCCGATCCCTTTTTGTTTTTTGGTTTTGACGCGTGCTCAGCTTTGCATGGCGGGGTGGTTACTGTGTGTAGAGGGTCATGCTGACGGCAGGAGGTAGCACATCGGGACAGCAGGGGCCTGGATGCGTTGTATGCACACCAACCTCAGCACCCTCAGCTTTTACACACTGCAGGTGCCAACCAGCCGACACCTTCATGTCAAGCCAAGGGGTTGGGCCCCCCGAAGCTCGTCTAGCCGCATTTGCACATGCATATGCATCACTAACCACTTCTTTTCGTTGACAGACACGACAGCTTCAGACTCTGCGATCTTACTACGATGCATGTCACCTACAGTTGGCTGTGTCTCAAGGCGCAGTTGCGTTTCAGGCAAGAACCCAAGTCACTGCAGCACTTCAGTGGGCCCCGTTTATCAAGAGCAGGGGGACGGCAGCACATATCCCTGGGGGAGGATCTTGAGATCTCAGTCTCCTGGTCCAGACCAGCTGATTACCTTTTACCTGGCACAGTGGGACCCCAGAATTCAGAAGCCACCTTCTTGCAATGGTTTGCTGCAGCTGACAAAGGTGCTTGTGAGATATCGACTCGAGTTGTGCATGCACAGGGACTGCTCATCGTACCCGCAAAAAATGAAGCACCCTGCAAGGTCAATTGGCCAACATCGTCAGTTCTTTTCCTTCATGATGGCGCTGATGATATTTAAAACACTAGTTGATGTGCATATTCCCTCCTAAAACAGGCAGGGCGCTGCATGTTGTGATCGCACAAGTGTTGACCTGCCGTTGACTAACCACGCACCAAGCACTCGAAAACACCTGCCAGATCGATCAAGTGTATTTTTTGATTGCACAGATGACATCCATCAGCGCATCCGCCTCCACTCAATTCGGCTGTAGCAGGGTGGAGCAGCACAGCAGCAGCAACCTAGGGCGTGTAACTCCAGACACAGTATCCAGTTAGCTTCAGATTCGCTATGCTTGGCATCATATCTAGTGCAGTTTCACATAAAGGCGCTCGCCTGTGCTGCCTCTTGCAGCCAGGCTTGGCCAGGCTGTCCAATGTAGCCCAGCCAGCAGCGGTTGCAGCAGACAAGGTTGGAGCAGCCCCAGCTGTACTGGAGCAGCAGCTGGCCGCGCAGTTCTCCTTGGAATCAGCCATAGCAGCTTCATGGCAGGACAGCACACCTGAGCACACCCTCAAGCGCTCGATAGCAAGCTACCTTGCGGTCCAACAAGGCAGTACGGCAGAGTGGCAACGCATTGCAGATCACGTCAATATAACTCATAAGGGACCCAAAGGTTTGGGGCTAAAGAGCAGGTTGAGTACCATCCTGTCATCTGACAAGACCGGGCTCTTCTGCCTTCAGCACGAAAGCAATAAACCAGTGCAATTGAAGCTGGACAGCCAGAAGCTGCTGCAGCTCGCCACGCAGCAACAACAGCAGCTGGCACAGCAGCCGCAGCAGCAGCAGGCACAGCAGCAAGCACAGCAGCAGGCACAGCAGCAGGCACAGCAGCGGGGGTCTCAGCGGCAGCCGCTGTTCAGCAACCTTGCCAGCCCCGCTGCAGCTGACATAGCGCAGCTGCAGCAGCTTGTAGCATCTTTATGGCCACATGCCAGTATTGACCCAGCAGTGAAAGCCAAGCGCCTCACAGCTGGCGTGCTGTTGGCGCAGCCCCACCTCACACTGCCCCAGCAAGCATTGACGGCCTTGGGGCCTCTGCTGGGCGGTTCGGCCAAGAGTCTGGGCCTCAGCAGCTTCAGCAGAGTGCTGAAGAAGGATCCGTCCGGGTGTTTTGTGCTTGACAGTTCTGCTGTCCCGCCCTCAATTCGCCTTGATACCTCAGCACTGCAGCAGTATGCCCACCAGCAGGGCGCCAATGGCAGCAGCATTGGTGCTGTCAGCAGCAGCGACAGTGATGGCAGCAGTGGCGCCATGGTGCAGAGTGTGTTGGAGGTATGCACAAAGCAGCAGCACAGAACTTGCTTTGCCTATTAAAGCATTCACTGGCAGCTGCAGCACAATTGCATGCATGATACACTTCGCCATTAACCTGCATCTACTGGCACCTGCAGCACAATTGCATGCATGATACACGCCTGCAATAACCGGCAACGTTGCGGTCATAGCGTCAATGCATCTCGAGCTGGCTGCTGGCATGTCAAATAATCCTTCAGCTACTGCTGCATCGCCACACCCACGCTGCTGCATTGTTGTACAACTGTTGCAGGTGCATGAAGAGCCCATCTACTACTCTGAGGCAGCCAGCAGTGGGGTTGCTGGGCAGCCGTCAGTTCTGCAGGAGAGCGATGCCAGCAGCAGCAGCAGCAGCAGCAGCAGCAGCAGCAGCAGCAGCAGCAGTAGCTCAAATGCTGAGCAGGCTTCAGCAGCATGTGCGGGCATCAGCCAGCAGCTGCCTCCTGTCACTCAGCTGCTATTTGAGCTGCAACTGCAGCAGGATACTTCAGGCTGGCTGCACCCCAGCTTCATCCTGCACCCACAGCAGCTGCCGGCAGCAGCAGGGCAACAGCAACACGCACCTGTGCAGCAGCAGGAGGAGGAGGAGGACAGTGCAGCTGGGAACAGCCAATCAGCAACCAGCAGCAGGCTGGTAGGCATAGCGGGCAGCAGTGTACAGTTGGAGCCACTAGACAGCAGCAGCAGCAGTGAAGCAGGGCTATGCGCAGATGCAAAACCTGAGCCAGAGCTAGACGAAGCGGTTTGCAGCATGGCACAGCTGCTGCCAACAAGGTAAGATCTCAGGCCCAGGGGGCAGTGCAAATTCAGGAATCATGAGATAACAGAGTTTGTGGCGGTCACTAGTGCTATTGGCGATTACTGCATGCAGCGGAACGGGCATACAGCTGTGTGGCGTGATGACCTAATGCTGCTGTCAATCATGTGCGTATGGCGAGCGCGCAATTTGTGCGTGCCTAGGCGACATGCTGTTGATTGGGAGATGGGGTGGTGCAAAATGGCTTGCTTGAGAAGTGCACACCAGCACAGGGCTGGCATGGATTCTTCTTACCGGAAGAACAACACCACGGGCACCAGTGGCCATTAACGTGCAGTTCACTTTGGCGAGAACTGTGCAATGTTCACACTTCAAGTTGTGCCGTTTGCTTGCAGGTTGCGTGCTGACCTGGAGCCCTTCATGTCGCTGGAAGCCTCGCCGTCTCTCGAAGAGGTTATCGTCGACAAGGGCAAGCCTGTCGTGTTGCGCCTGTCAGACAGGTCTTCCCGCATCCTAGGCTACACCATTGACTTTGTCGAGGCCCTATCGCTGCTGGAAGCAGCGCAGCAGCAGTGGCAGGCGCAGGGACGAGTCGCGTCTTCCTCTGACGACGATTCCCGGCAGCCAATGTTTGCAGACATCAGTCACGCAGAGCAGTCTGCAGCATACAGGCATGCAAAGGACTTTGCGGTCATGTTTCGGCAGGATGGTCGCATGGGCGTGCCGGGGACGCTGCATCGCATCAGTGTGTTGCGCAACGTGGCGGGAACGCCGACCGGGCTTACCTACCGGCTTGGGCGCCACGTGCCTGACAAGGCGAAACTTCTGTCAGACGTGCTGTCTTCTATGAAGGCCAGCATAATGCCAGGATCGCCTGTGGAGAGGTGAGTTCCTTGCTAGGGTCAGGATGAGAATGATGCCGTGATAAAGCTGCGCTCAGTGTATTCACGGTCATACAGGCAGTGCCGCATGAACATTTCTATCCTTGAAATGAGTGGCCCTGCACACACTGTGTGTGCCCATCTCCTGCAGGGCTCAGTCGCTGTTGGTCCTTGGCAAGCCCGGCACCGGCAAGACCACCCTCCTGCGTGACATTGCGCGCATCATGAGCACACCTCCAAAGCAGGGGGCCTGGGGCTAGCAGTGCTCATCGTGGACACTAGCAACGAGATCGCAGGTACTAAATTTAGTCTTTGCCAAGGGCATCACTTTGTGGATGCCAAAACGCATTCTGCAACACTCTTGCAACAGTGCCATGACTGCCTGGAGCAGCAACCAGCAAGCTTGTGTGCATGTATGCCTGCCGCGGGCTGAAGTTCATAGTGAATGATTCCGCGATGGCGCGCGTCATGCTGCTGAGCAGCCACAAGCAAAGACAAAGCACTGCAAGCTTACTTCATGCCCATCAACTGTGCAGGTGATGCTGACGAGTGCCACCCCTGCATCGGCTATGCGCGCCGCCTGATGGTGCCCCGGCGTGAGCAGCAGGCAGACATCCTGGTGCAGGCGGTGCAGAACCACAACCCCGACAACATAATCGTAGACGAGATAGGAACAAAACAGGTAGGGCTGAAGGTGATGGGATGTCAGCTTGTGCAACCTGTCTATGCTAAGTGGCTGCTTTGCTGGCGGCATCCCTACTGGTGGATCCTGTGTGTGCTGTGTTACATCTGTTTGCTACCATAGATCAGTGAGGAGTCAGTACGAAGGCACCATCTTTTCAGCTACAACTTGTACGACCGACTGCTTTTGCAGGAGGTTGAGGCTGCGCGCACCATTGCTGAGCGGGGTGTGGTGCTGGTGGGCACTGCTCACGGCAACAACCTGTCCAACCTGATGCGCAACCCTGTGCTTAGGCCACTGGTGGGGGGCATCTATGCGGTCACGATTGGGGACGAGATGGCGGCACAGACAAATAACAATGTCAAGGTGCGCACTGCGCCACATGTGACGCTTGAAGTGTGGCGCAATGCGGCCGCCGATTCGTAATCAATCACTGGTGCACCTTGATATGCAGCTAGGGCTTGCCCTGGGCCACCCATCATGTGGCACATGCTCTGCCAACATTGTGCAACTCAAAGGTCACCATTGCTGCACTTTGTTGTCTCAAACATATCCTTGCTATGGTATTGTTCGAACGGTGGTTAATCAGCAAGTGTGTCAGCACGTTGGCCAAGTCTGCTGGTGAGCATTGTGATTAGCATGCCAAATGACAAATGTATGCCACTGGTCATCTTTTATATGTTGGCTGCAGACCCGGCTTGAGCGTGGTGGTGCTGCCACCTTTGTGAGCCTGCTGGAACTCAACTCAAGGGACACGTGAGTGCCGAGGCGCTGCTGCGTCAATAGAAAGGATTGCGCGGCCAGTAGCACTGCTGCTGCATCAATGGACGAGACTGCGCGGCGGGTAGCACTGCCGCTGCATCAGCCCGCTTGTGCAGGATTGCTTAGAAACTTGTGTGCTGCCTGCGGTTGGGGACCTAAGCTCAATATATGGAGCTGCCAGCTGACGCCGTGCAGGGGGGAGTATGTGGCTGGACGGTCTTTCTAAACTGCTGCTATACCCTTCACACCTGCCTCCCTACTGCTGCGGCTGTTGTCTGTACATAGGTGGCGGTTGCACCTTGATGTTGAGCAGAGTGTGGACCTGCTGCTGGCCTCACCCTCAGAGCTGACAGCAGCACTGGACCCATACAGCAAGCTCACAGGAGCAGCAGCAGCAGCAGCAGGGGCAGCAGCACGTGGGGTTACTGGTGCCCCTGTGAACACCCAGGTCCGCAGTAAGGACCCTGACGGCAAGCTGTGGGTGCAGTTTGAGTCTCCAGGGGCAGCTGAGCAGACACTAGCAGCAGCTGGGGTTGTGAAGCAGCTTGGTGGTGGCAGTGAAAGTGGTCGCTGGTAGGGTTAACAATTCGCAGACGTCTCTCTATCTCCTTGACAGTCATCCAAGGTGTGTTTGATGATATGTCTGGGCGCTTGTCTGTCACACGGATAGGATTTTGACCCGCCTTCGATCCGCACACGGATAAAACCTACGTAAGGCATATAGAGCCGGGGTGGGTCAATTCGCAGCGCGTGCTCGCGTATCAGCGGTCGCGTCACACCCGCAGCTCAGCAACGCAGTCTTCGGGACTGTGCTCGGGTATCCGTGCCCAAGCCTTATCCGTGCCCCTTGCAAACAACCCTGCAACAATAACAGCTTCATGAAAACCCTTGCACAAAGTTGCAGCGAACACACAAGCTGTGTGAAGGGTGTGCCCCAGCGAAGACCGGGTCCTCAATCAATCACGTTGCCAACTTCCTGCTAAAGTGACAGCAGCATGAACAGCAACAGTGCAAGCAGCGCCGACAGGGCTCAGCTGAAGCAGCTGGCAGCAGCTGTGTGGCCGCAGTCCAGCTCTGATCCAGCAGTGCGGGTAAAGGGCCTTGTGGCAGGCATGCTGCTGGAACAGCCTGACCTGCGAATGCGTCAGGGGGCAATTGGGCGGGTGGGGCAGCAACTAGGCAGCGCGAAGAGCCTAGGCATACGTAGCTTTGAAAGGCTGCTCTCAGAGTCACCCAGTGAGTGCTTTGAGATTGATCCCTACGACCAGCCGGCCATGATCTACTTCTGTACCACAGCATTGTGTCAGTACGCCTGCAAGCAGGGCGTGACTATCATCAGCAGCAGCAGCGTTGGCACCGGCAGTCGCGCTTGGAGTGACAGCGGTGGCACGCTCGCTGGTGGCACCAGCAGCGACACAATGCAGGGCATGGGAGGTGGCGGTAGCAGCTCAGCCGCTGCTCATGGCTTGAGCCAGCATGGCACAGGAAGCAGCAGCCATGGTGCCAGCAGCAGTGGCAGTGCTTACAACAGCAGCAACAGCCAGCAGGGCGTGCCAGGTCCCAGCAGCAGCAGCAGCAGCAGCTTTGAGGATTGTGCTGATTTTGCTGCTGACGCTGCTGTGGGTGGGAAGGCAGGGGATGAGGACATCACTGAGCAGCAGCAGCAGCAGCAGAGGGATTCATCAGCAGCTGCCAACGCAGAGGGACAAGGGGAGGGTGTGCCAGGAGTGAGGGGCAGCCTGCTGAGCAGCCCTGGAGGGAAGTGGGGTGCAGCAGCAGCGACGGGACTGGGTTGGGCAGTGAGCTGGATCCATCTGCATCCATGGACAGGTATGGGCAAAGCCTTGCTGTGGGCCAAGATCAGGCTGTGTGGAGCATGGCCAAGCTGCTGCCTGCAAGGTATGTGGCCAAATCCCGACATGATGGCTGCAATGCTATGATAGCTACGCCGCGCACGTGCATGAAGTGAAGGGATCTTGCAAGGTGGCGCTTGGCCTGTGCAGCATGTTGCAAGCGCTACCTGCTGCTGATGTTGACTTTGACTTTCAAAATATTGCGAGATGGTTCTGCTTTGGCGTAATTGCTGCAGGTTGCGGGCCGACCTGGAGCCCTTCATGTCGCTGGAAGCCTCACCCGCTCTCGTGGAGGTTATCATCGATAAAGGCAAGCCCGTTGTGCTACGCCTGTCAGACAGGTCTTCACGCATCCTGGATTACAGTGTCGATTTGGTGGAGGCCCTATCCCTGCTGGAAGCTGCGCAGCAGCAGTGGCAGGTGCAGGGCCGGGTCGCGGCCTTCGACGATGATCCGCAGGAGCAGTACTTTGCAGACATCAGCTACGCAGAGCATTCCGCAGCATACAGGCAGGCGAAAGATTTTGCGAGCCTGTTTCGGCAGGACGGTCGCATGGGCGTGCCGGGGACGCTGCACCGCATCAGCGTGTTGAGAAACGTGGCGGGAACTCCGACCGGGCTTACATACCGGCTTGGGCGCCACGTGCCTGACAATGCACGGATGGTTAGTGCTGTGCTGTCTTCTATGAAGGCCAGCATCATGCCAGGGTCACCTGTGGAGAGGTGTGTTTCTTTGCTTGTGAGAACATGAGTGCTGTTGCCGCAGCATACGCCGTATGCTGTGCTGTCGGACAGCACAGCATTCACTCTTGCTTCACTGAAGCCAGAGCGGCCTTGCACTTGCCATGATTCATCTTGCAGCCAGCTGACCGAGTACAACTCCCTCAGGCTGCCAGGCTGGGCTTCCTGCGTTTATGGCACCGGCTGCCGTTGCAGTAAATACAGCAAAGCATGTTCCTCCTTCTTTCCATCTGTTGCATCTGCGCTCCTGCAGGGCGCAGTCGCTGTTGGTCCTTGGCAAGCCCGGCACCGGCAGGACCACCCTCCTGCGTGACATTGCGCGCATCATGAGCACACCTCCACAACAGGGGGGCCTGGGGCTGGCAGTGCTCATAGTGGACACAAGCAACGAGATAGCAGGTATGCGATGGCACTCAGTGCAATCGGATTGTGGATTGGCTTTCAAATTGGCCTTTTTAGTAGGCTAGTAGGCTTAGTAGGCTACTACAGTAGTAGTAGTACTACTACTACGGCTTTACAACGGCGGGGATGGCTCCCATATGAAATTGGCTGTGGTGCTGCCAGCAGAACTATACATGATGCACAGCATGTGCGGCAAAGACAGGTCAAGGACAAGAAGCACCCCACTGCTATTTGAGATCATGATCGTTGCAACCCCTGGTCGCTTCCGAAGCGACCATAAGTGGCACCTATCAACTTGCGCAGGTGATGCTGACGAGTGCCACCCCTGCATCGGCTATGCGCGCCGCCTGATGGTGCCCCGGCGTGAGCAGCAGGCAGACATCCTGGTGCAGGCGGTGCAGAACCACAACCCCGACGTCATCATCGTAGACGAGATAGGAACAAACAGGTAAGGGCTGAGGACGATGGGATGGCAGCTTGTGCGTCCTTCTCATGCTGACTGGCAACTTTGCTGACTGCCTGCCTGCTAGTTGACCTCGTGTTGTGTTGCATCAGTTTTCTACCAAAGATCAGTGGGGAGTCAGTACGAAGGCTCTAATGTTCAGCTACAACTTGAACTACTGTCTGCTTTTGCAGGAGGTTGAGGCTGCGCGCACCATTGCTGAGCGGGGTGTGGTGCTGGTGGGCACTGCTCACGGCAACAACCTGTCCAACCTGATGCGCAACCCTGTGCTCAGGCCACTGGTGGGGGGCATCAACGCAGTCATAATCAGCGACCAGATGGCGGCACAGACAAACAACAATGTCAAGGTGTGCCCAATGTGACTCACTGAGCTCAGTGAAGCGTGGCGCAATGCGGCATCAACCAATCGATGTTGCACGTGTAGCTGTGCAACAGTTAGGGCTTGCTGCATGATGCCGTGATGGGCCGCCCATCATGTGGCACATGCTCCGCCAATATTTTCGAACTCATAGGTCACCATCGCTGCACATTTTCATCTCAAGACATATCCTTGCTTATGGTATTGTTCAATCGGTGGTTAATCAGCAAGTGTGTCAGCACGTGACGTTGCCATGTCGGCTAAGTTTGTTGGTGAGCATTTCTTACTGAGCATGCCAAGTGACAAATGTATGCCGCTGGTCATGTTGTTTATGTTTGCTGCAGACGCGTATGGAGCGTGGTGGCGCTGCCACCTTTGTGAGCCTGCTGGAGCTCAACTCAAGGGACACGTGAGTGGCGAGGCACTGCTGCGTCAATAGAAAGGACTGTGAGGCCAGTAGCACTGCTGCTGCGTCAATGGACGGGACTGCGCGGCGAGTAGCATTGCCGCTGCATCAGCCCGCTTGTGCAGCATTGCTTAGGAGCTAGTGATCATGGCCTGCTGCCAGTGTTTGGTGTCCTGAGTTCACTTTATGCAGCTGCCAGCTGACGTCGTGCAGGGGGGAGTATGCGCCTGGACAGTCTTTCTACACTGCTGCTATACCCTTGACAGCTACCTCCTATTGCTGCTGCTTGCTTTCGTCTGCTGCAGGTGGCGTTTGCACCTTTATGTTGAGCAGAGTGTGGACCTGCTGCTGGCCTCACCCTCAGAGCTGACAGCAGCACTGGACCCATACAGCAAGCTCACAGGAGCAGCAGCAGCAGCAGCAGGGGCAGCAGCACGTGAGGCCACGGGTGCCCCTGTGAACACCCAGGTCCGCAGCAAGGACGCTGAGGGCAGGCTGTGGGTGCGGTTTGAGTCTCCAGGGGCAGCCAAGAAGGCTCTAGCAGCAGCTGGGGTTGTGGAGCAACTTGGTGGTCGTGCTGGTGCTTGACTGGGGCGCTGTCAGCCATGCAAGGCGTGAAGCTCATGGTGAACCTGCAGGAAGCAACTGTCAGTCCAGCTAGCCGCTAGGAAGTTCACAGGCAGTGAGCGCACCAACTTTGCCCCCCGGGGCCCCAGCTGGGCAGCAGCCGTCCCAGGTGGACAGGCATGCCTGGGCTTTAGACAGGCGCTTCAGAGACACAAGCAACATTAGGAAAGTTGGAGGATGATGAATCAAGCAGTCCTAGCAATTTTGTTCTTGCCGTTCATGAGCATGGCATATCCGTGGCTGTTTGGCTGGTCCAAGGAATGACGTAGGAGGGATGCGGCTAAACGAAGTTCAGTTGGGTCGCAGGAGGAGGTTTGTGCCCGGACGGCCGCATTTCTGTCTATCTTTGGTATATGCTTGCGTGGCGATGGCGAAGCAACGTGAGGCCAGCAGCCCACACTGCGATCATCCATCCATATTGAGACGCTCAACCCAATGCCATTGAAGTATTTGATTTGGCCGAGGGGGGCGGGGACAGCAGCACAGCAGCTACAGCAGTGCCGTTACCCCTGAACGTAGCAGTAGGAATAGCGCCTGCAGCAGCGTCCTGCTGGTGCTGTGAGCATCCAGTCTCAATCATGCCGCAAAAGAGCGCCTATCAGGAGCAGCTGCAGCGGGAGAGGGACCGTGAGGCCTCTTTCCAGCACACACAGTTGGGGACATACCTTGCCGGTGCCTTTGGATTGATGTACCTGTGGGCTTCAAGTGCACAGGTGCGTCTTCATCGCTTTTCCAAGCATCGTTACACTCTCATGAGTACTACCGGGCTCTCCACAGCAGCAGCATGGGTGGGCACAATGCTGCCACACCACCATGCAGGGAGTTGGTTGCTGTGCTGTCTGATCGACAGTGGCATGTACCCTGACCTGCTGATTGTGTGTGCTGCAGGGGATTGTTGACAAGTATCACTTCAGCAAACGATGGTTTTATCTGTATGGTGAGCTGTCACAGCAACAGAAGCATGCACACACAGCTGCTGCTTCTGCAAGCAAACTTCCCCGCCAAAACAGCAGCTGCTGGTCTGGGCACCTGTTGCACAGACAGCTCCATAAAAGCATCACATGTGTCCTGCAACCGGGCAGATGCTTTCACGAATACCCAAGTCTCACAGCATCCAGCACTGCAGCAGCAGCAAGCTGCAGGAATGCTCCTGCAGCTTCCTGCGCTTGCAGCATGGCAGCATGCCAGCATGCACACACCCCAGCACGTCCTGATCATACCTTCAACGAGTTAGCACATCACTACGCCAGCCCAGCGGCACTTAGTACGCGTTTCATATGTCCAAGGTTTGACCAATCACCCTTGTGGCTCCTGTGTGCAACGTTGTGTTTGTGATCAACGTGGCTTGAGCTCTTCCAGCAGAGAGAGCATTAACCCTCACATCTCGCAAGTAGTATCTTGTGACATTGCTGCTGCTGGTGTTGCCCGGCGTGTGTGTGGCACCGCAGGAGCCCTGTGTCTGTTTGCCTACCTCTACATGCGCCCTTTTGTGAGGAGAGGGCTCGGATCTGCGGGCAGGTGCGCACACATGCACCATCGTGCACTTTCAACATGTTGCCTCAGGTGTACCTCCTCAGCAGCAGCAGCAGCAGCAGCCGCACTCACCTACAAGCAGTTTATACCCACCCATCTTGCAGCAGCGCCACTCAGCAGTGCGCATGCAGGCAGGGGTTTGGGCGTCAGGGTGACTTGCTTGGCTGGCCACCAGGACGCGCATACACGTCAGCAGCAGCAGCACAGCAGCAGCAGTTTGCGCAAAGCATCTGAGGGCTCTGAGGGGTGTTTTCCAGCCGCTGTTGAGCGGCGCAACAGCTGCGCAATCCTTCTGTCACGTTGCGCAACAGTTGCGCGACAGTGCAGTACACTTGCTTCATGCTTGTGGCCAGCATGGTTGGGCACCATTGTCAGGGGAGGCAGGCAGGAAAAGAAAAGAGGGGATTGGGAAAGTGGTGCCTCAGGACGGGGCACCAGCGTGTTTGTGAGGAGTGCAGGACAGCACAGGGGGCCAGCACAAGGTAGTCAGTAGCCTGCAGCCCAGGCGGGAAGCAGGCCCCATTTCAGACAGCAGGAGCGTAGGCAGCAGTGCACAGGAAAGCAGCATCTCATCGTCAAAAGCAACAGCAACTGCGTCATCTACTGTGCTTACTATGTGAATCGTGTGCCTTGCCTGCGTGCTTGCTGTTGCAGGGGTTACCTGAACTTTGGTACGCTGTACATCTGCTGGCTGTGCTCGGCTGTGTTCTGCCACCTTCCATCCTTTGAGGCCCTGGGCTTGGATATGAAGGCTGATGTGTCACTCGGGCTGAGCATAGCAGCGTCATCACTCTTGGTAGGTCCTTGCTTGTGGCCCTTGCTGCTGCTGGTGGTGTTGATGGTGGTGGTGGTTGGGTTTGCGTGATGGTCTCCTATTCTAGGTCCTTGAGGGCACGCATGGGTTGCAGCTGCTGCGACACACGTCACTTTCATTGTTCATGCAATCCAGTGTTCATACAATCCAGTGTTCATACATTTCACTGTGCAGCAGCAGCTGATATATTCCTTTCTGTGTGCGCTGTGCAGGTCCTTGGGGTGATGCACGGGGTGCAGCAGCTGTTGATACACTTCAAGTTCCTTGCACCAGCGCCAGGTGAGCTTTCACCGAGCAAACCCTTGGATACTGTTACTGTCACATGGTTCGGTCATGCCTGAATACCTCGAAGGGAGCCAAAAGGCTCATGGGGCATCAGTGTCATGTATCGCAGCAGAGGCAACATCATAGTAGTCATGTGATAGCGCACTAAGGCAAAGATCAGACGTCTCAGGAGGCAACGCAACCCCAGCAGCATATGTAAGGGGCCCTCACTGAGGGCACCAGCCTCCTATACATATGGTCGTTGTCACTCAGTGTACTAGCCTCAGAGCCTGCAGTAGCAGCTTGCTGTAATGTGCGGTGCTGTGCGTCTTCCTTCCTCTACAGGCGCTACGCAGCAGGCGGTATGGACCTGTGTGCTGCTCAACACTTTGACTCTGGCGATGACTTGCAGCACCTACTTTCAGTTGTGCGGCAACGGAGGTGTACGGGAGGGGCTGCAGGGTTCAAGCTTCCTACACCAGGCAGGTTTAGGGTTCAGTGAGGGTTGTCAGGGGTTTTAGGGTTTGCCAGCATCGCCCTAAACCCTGGTTGGGCTTCAAACATGTGGGGCCGCGTTTGTTGCCAGTCATGATGCGCACCAGGCGAGAGTAGCAGCAGCAACCCCTGGCGGTTTCAAATCGCTACAAACCGGTTTCGTAGCATCTGGCTTGCCATTGATTGCAGCGGGAAGGTCGACATCTGTGTCACCGTGACTTCTTGACTCCCTTTGTGGTACCACAAAGCGTGCAAAGAAGTCACGGTGACATTGGTGACGACCCTCCTGCGACAATCAATGGTGGTGTCAATAGCGTACACAGCCCAGTTGGGAGACTGGGCTACACCAGTCTCTCTTGTTTATGGGACGCCTTGGTCCCCTGTCTTGCTGGCTATCACTGCGAGTGAGACTTTGTCAATCAACAGAGTCGCGATGGACAGAGTCTCATAGTCAGTACTAGCCAGCAACACAGGGGACCAAGACGTCCGATCAAACTGCCGCAGCCCAGTCTCTCAGCTCGGCTGCGTGCGCGGGTGAAGACGCGTTCAGTACCTACTTTGTGGACTGTGCTGCACTTTTTCTGCCCTGCACTCTCAGGCTTTGTCTCGTATTGTACTGCACTGCACTGCGTAAACCCCCTCCCAGGCTGTCTGCGACCACTGGCTCTCTTGATACTGATACAGTATCGCATTTTACTGCCCTGCACTGTACCGCGCTGTCTCGCACCGTACTGCACTACTGACAATCCCCCAGGCTGTCTGCGCGCACTGTCTCTCCACAACACTGATGTTGTACTGCGCTGTACCGCCACTGTCTTGAACTGTACTGCACTCTCCCCCCTCCCCCAGGCTGTCTGCGCCCACTGGCTCTCTCCCATCCCTACCAAGGAGTACCCAAACTTCTCCGCCTGGATGCTCTACGGCGAACCGACCACCTCCGAAAATGCGGCGCATTTGCGGCGATCCGCTGCTCCGGCCCCTAGCTCGAGTGCAGGATCGAGCAGCAGCATCTTCAACGCTTCGTTTTGGGGTTGGGGCTCTCAGGCTCCACCCCCTCCCCCAGAGGAGCCGTTCCTTTCGGCGTTTAATGCCAGCCAGCTAGCAGAGCTTGTTTCTCCGGTGTCTGGGCCGGACAGCGGCGGTTCGGTGATTTCGCCGGTTTTCACGATGTGGATCACCCTTGTTGCGCTGTACATAGGTGGGTTGCGCCATGTCGTGTTTTACTTTTCCTCATGTTTATGGCATCATTTCAATCGGCTGGGTTGCTGAGGGACATGCATAGCAGCAGGAGTGAGCAGGGCTGGCCCCCCGCCAGCGGGCAAAGGCAACGCGCAGTGACCCTGGGGGGTTTGTTTTCAGCATGATGTCCACATGATGTCAACGCGCCATCGTCATCCGATGAGCTGGCTGGTCATTGCTGCCGCTGCTACTCGTGCCTGCACCCCTGCCGCCGCCGCTGCTGCTGCTGCTGCTGCTGCTGCTGCTGCTGCTGCTGCTGCTGCTGCTGCTGCTGCTGCTGCTGCTGCTGCTGCTGCTGCTGCTGCTGCTGCTGCTGCTGCTGCTGCTGCTGCTGCTGCAGTCAATGTGTTGGCAGACCATGTTGCTGCCAGTGACATGAGTGCTCGCCACATCAGCGAGCTCAGGAGGGACCTGGTGCCAGATCCAGATATTGCGCTGCTGGCGCAGCTGTCAACAGCGGCAGGCATCACTCTAAGGTGCGTCCGCTTGTTACTAAAGCAGTACTTTGGTAAGGCCAACACAGGTGCACATGGGCAGGCACGGTTTTGGGTGCCTTGCATATGTAGCACATGTGGCACAAGGGCAGCCAGCAGTTTGAGAGGGAAAGTGGGGAGGGTGTAAGTAAGGGTGCAAGTAAGGGTGCAAGTAAAGGTGGCGGGGCCTCGTGCCAGGCCTTGTTACTGCGCTGCTGGCGCAGCTGTCAACAGCGGCAGGCAGAACACTCAGGTTTGTGCAGCACAGGTGGGGGCATCGTGGTTGGTGCGCACATAAGGGGTGCGAATGGCAACGGTGCAGTTGTGGGCATAACACAAGTGTTGGGGCGTGCGCAGCTGTCGAAGGCTGTAAGACACTCAAGTTCAGGTTGACCAACTACCCCCACTGCATTTTTGAGTCGACAACAGGGCCGATGAATGCCATCGGGTTGCTGCAGCGAGTACATTATCATGGGCGTAAACACAGTCGTAGTAGCGACTGTTACTGACACCCACATGCTGCTGCTGCTGCTGCTGCTGCTGCTGCTGCTGCAGGGAGAATGCACACCAGTGGGCTGCTGCCCAGCAGCAGCGGCATGAAGAGGCTCGCAGGAGTCTGGGCGGGCGAGCGCGCACGCCGGCAATGGAGCGGTTTAGGACTGCAAACAAGAAACACAGCGGCATCAAACGCAGCAAGAGTCTGGAGGTGGGTTGGCATTGGCGAAGCTTCTTGACGCCCTGTCCCGTTTCTAGCGCAGAGCTACCGCCCCGTAGCGGTGTGACACCATAGAGCTAGCGCTGGTCAAGATCTTGAGAGGACGCTGCTCATGCTGCATTTTCCTGTACTCCCCTGTGAATGCAAGTCCGCAGTTGAAGCAGATTGGTTGCTGTGAATACTTCAAAACAACCAATTCGTTCTGCCAGAGTCTTTTTAGCGTAGCCACCGCAGCCCCTCTTGCCCCCCCTACCCACTCCCCCGCGCGCGCGCGCCTCACCGTTGCACAGCGCAGCACTCATCACCAATGCCTTTTCCGTCTCCTTGCGCAGAGCCACCGCCCTGCCAAGCAGCCCTGGTCCCCCCCGCTACACCATGGAACTTGCGCTGGTCAAAATCCTCCGCATTTCTTCCCCTCCCACACGATCGATTTAAACATGACTGTTCGAAGCAGCCTGGATGTTCTATAACACACTATGTATGGTTGTTTCTGCAGAGCCATCGCCCCGCCAAGCAGCCGTGGTCGCCCCGCTACACCATGGAGCGAGCGCTGGTCAACATTTTGGAAACCACCAGCAGTTTCAGTTTCAAGGCGGCAGCGTTGCTGGAGGGGAAGCCCTTCACATGGCAGGAGGGGGGCGGCGGGAACGCAGGTGTGTGCATCGTGCGGTTGTTGGGGGAAGGGAGGGGGGCGGGCATCTTCTTATGAGGGTGTGTGCGCGTGCGCACACACAGTTTGGTGGGGTAGAGGAGGGCGGGGAGTTGCTTTCGTTGATGCAAGACACCAGCAGCTTCAGTTTCAAGGCGGCGGCGCTGCTTGAGGGGAAGCCCTTCACATGGCAGGAGGGTGGGGGCGGATTTGCAGGTGTGTGTACTGCGCGGGTGGGGGCAGTGAGGAGGGGAGGAGGGGGAGTGACATCTTCTCAGGGGTGGTCATGTGTGCGCGCTCACAGTTTGGTGGGGTGGGTGAGGATGAAGGGTTGTTTTCGTTGATGCAAGACACCAGCAGCTTCAGTTTCAAAGCAGTGGCACTGCTGGAGCGGAAGCCCTTCACATGGCAGGAGGGGGGCGGCGGGAACGCAGGTGTGTGCATGTCTGCAACTCCTCATGAGCGCGAGGCCCGGCTGGTGTTGGGTATGTGACTGAAACGGTCCAAGGGTACCCTATCCTATATACCCTATCCTTTTGTTTGTGTACCGGGTTTGTATGTAGTTTTGGTGCCCCACTCCCGACACCGTTCCATAATGAGTTTTTACTCGCTGCTCGGCTGCAACTGCCACTTTGCTGATGTTGGTAGTTTGGTATAAATAGGTGGAACACGGGCTTTGCTGGTCTGCAGCACCTCTACCCTCCCCACCCCAGGTGATCCAGCTGCAACAGCAGTAGCCACTTCGCGTATGCTGCACATCAACTGCTGCGCTTTTGCACGAAACTAAATTTGCGATGTGATGTACGTTTCCGCAGTTTAAATCGCCGCTCACGGCATAAACCGTGCACTAGGTGCTGTGATCGGTACATCCTGTAGCTGTTGCTGTGCTCGCCAACGCCAGCTGCACGCTGCAGCCCCGATATGTTGCGTGTTGTTTTGAAATAAGCATAACGCGCCAGCCTGGCCTTCCGAAAGTCATGTTATTGTACACACTGTTGTGCTGGACCCAACAGCTGGTCAATCTGCAGACCATCTTGCACACTTGCTGGCGTTTGCAGCTTAGCATGCTTCAGTGAACTGCTGTGGTGTGGGCACATGCCGACACACACCGCATTCTGCGACAACCTGTCATTGACAAGGCATGCCCTGTTACTAGGGACAGGAGTAGTCATTGTCACTGGCATTTTATAATGCTGACCACTGGGCTTGCTACGTGTCCCACCGGGGCGAGTATGAGCAACAGGCTCTATACAGCAAGTCGGCTACTTGCAGCAGCATCATGTGATATATATGATATGATTTTGCTACAAGCTTGTAGCTTATAAGCTACGGCCACGAGGCGTGGCTGCTCACAGAGCTGGCTACAAGCTACAGGATGCGGGGCTGCTGCCTGGGGGCATCTGTGGCCAGCTACTTGGAGGCATCTGTGTGTAGCTGGCTACATGCCAGGCAGTGCCTGCCTGCTGGCAGCACAGCTACGTGTAGCTACGTGTAGCTACACCCAGCTACAACTGCAGCATGCAAGGGCTTTGGCTACCATAGCCAGCTAAAAGTGTCCAGGCAGAGGGTTGATGTAGCTGACCTGGGGACCCCAGGCTGGAGTCGCGTGGTTA